>NW_023612780.1:0-58942 GCF_013339725.1 Rhipicephalus microplus | reverse complement strand
TTTAATTTTTCTCTTTCATTCGTGTATTTAACGCACTCCAAAAGAATATGGCGAACATTTTCTTCTGCAGGACCACAATGACATTCCGGAGAGTTGGATCGATGTATCTTGTGCAGGAAGCTGAATGTGTATGCTAATTCCAATCTAAGTCCGTGGATCAATGTCTCTAGGTGTCGTGGGAGGTCTGTCGCTATGGAAAATTTTCTGTGTGGATCAACTACCGTTTCCTTTGATTTAGGGCTCTCAAACCACTTCTCCGTCGAACAATGGTTAGCTCATTGCGATATAAAATGTCTAATGTCCGCCCCAAATATAGGAATTTTGCAATCCCGTCCTTCCTTCAATACTTTCTTCGTGAGACTATCAGCATCTTCATTTCCTTTTATTCCAATGTGGCTGGGTATCCATTGGAATACGATGTTGTGACCCTGCGATGAGGTATATTTCACAGTTTCTGCGTTACATTGTGCTATTTCACCATTTTTGTGAGGTGATCTCACATTTCTGATTAGCTGAAGAGCAGGTTTGCTATCAGTGCATATCACCCATTTTCGTGGCTCACGATTCTCGCAGATAAGCTTAACTGCTTCAAAGATAGCCACCAATTCTGCTGTCGTCGATGAAGATTTGTGCGATATTTTGTACATCTTCTTTTTCTGAATTTCGGGTATAAAGACCGCACAGGCTGACGCTTCTTCTGTGCATGATCCGTCTGTATATATCTTCGTTTTTTCATTATGCATTACATGAAGCTGATGAAGTACCAACTGTGCCGCTACTAGAGGTGCCATGTCTGCTTTCTTCTCTATGCCGTCTATTTCATGGATAACGTTGAGAAGTTGCAGCGTCCAAGGTGGTTTTGAAGGTTTCTATTGTTTAAATTCTGGTACTACTGCTTGAAATGATGATATACTATCCTGTAGTCTCGTTGCCGTTCTTTGTGTTAGTGCACCAGAAAAAAAGGACTTTGATGTTGCGTAAAAATTCTAAATAAATTTCGAGATGTTTCTTTAGTTCGGAGTACTGCCAAAGGTGGCTCTCGAGCCTCCGCATACACTAAAGTACTGGAAGTTGATCGTGGTAAACCCAGACATACCCTTAAGCTCCTTGCCAATAACAAGTGAAGTCTCCTTTCGGTGGAGGCTGGGAGTCTCCGTGCAGCAGAGGCAGTGAGTAAGTTACGATGGGGCGTATCCAGGCAATATGTAGGGCTAAAAACGACTCTGTAGTACCACCCCATTTGGCCCCGCAGAGATGCCGGAGGATTCGAATGGCCTGATTCACTTTTAGATGCGGAGCATGTAATACTCGAGGCTTGTAGTGCGGCTCCGTCCGCAAGCTTCCTCCTCCTTCTTCCACCATCTGTGCATCCCTTCCTCCTCTACACACCGCGCGCGCTTCACTCCTCCACCATCTGTGCACCCTTCCTCCTCTACACACCGCGTGCGCTTCTCCTCTTCACGAACATTCGCTAGCTGTATAATGTAGCGCGTGCGCCGTCACGCTTCGAGAACATCGGCAGCTGACGCGCGCGCATGCGCCGTCGCGCTTCGAGAACATCGGCAGCTGACGCGCGCGCATGCGCCGTTGCGCTTTTCCCCCTTCTCGAACATTCGACAGCTGACAGTGCATGCGCCGTCGCGCTGTATATATACTCAAGGTCGGCGCTTGCTCGCTCAGTTGCCGCTCGTCGGTTGGTTTGTACGGCGCGTCAACGTCCAAGGTCGTGGTGAAATGAATTCCAACGAATCCACAAACACAATGATCGACGTCCCTTCGACCAGCGCCGCCCTTTCGCATACGTGTGTACGTGTTCACTCATTTAACACCCCCTCCTACAACCACGTGAACCAATTTAGCCATCGACCCAAGTAAGTCGCAATTTAACACCCCATTTCACAACCACGTTAACCAATTTAGCCATCGACCCAAGTAAGTCGCACTTTAACACCCCGTTAACCAATTATATGCTCCGCATCCTCCTCAGTGTTCCCCCGAGGGAAGCTGCGCGCAATTTTTTTTGTTCCAGGGACTGGACATGAGGCGACCATGTTAGTCTCCGGTATAAAAATTACTCCCAAGAATTTATGAGTTTTAACCATTTGAGTAGGCTGAATTTGCAGAATAATCTGGAAATTTCCAGGTCTTTTTAATGTAAACGGAAGTATGGCTGTTTTAGCCAGACTCAGTGCCATACCTCTTTTTTTTAGAAAACGGTCTACATAATCCAATCCTTCTTGTAGAGTTTGTTGTACATCCCAAAACGATGAACCAGACGTCCATATACTTATATCATCAGCATATACTGAACATCTGATGTTAGGTGGAAGATTATACGGGAGCTGCGCCATGACTGCATTGAAGAGAGTAGGGCTTAGCACGCTGCCCTGTGGCACTCCTTGGTTGGCGACATGTTCTGACGTTGGGCCCTCCTGCGTAACTAAAAAATTTTCCGGTGCTTCAGGAAGTCAGCGACCCAACGCAGTATATCTTGCCCTTGAATCCCTGTAACGCCAGGCCTTCCAGAACGTGAACGTGACTCACTGTGTCGTATGCTCGGTGGACATCAAGGAATACAGCGACAGTGATGTTTCCTTGCGTTCGTTGGTTTTCCAGGTCTGTGACCAAATCCAGAATGCAGTCCATTGTGCATCTACCTCTTCTGAAGCCAGCTATGCTTTCTGGTAGTAGTTTTTTCATGTCTTGCCACCATAAAATTCGTCCATTGATCATTTTTTCTATCACTTTTGAAAAACAACTTGTCAAACTAACTGGCTTAAACGAGTTCAACTGCATAGGGCTCTTCCCTGGCTTTAGCAACGGTACTAGTTTTGGTATCTTCCAACTTTCCGGAACTTTTTCTTCTTGCCAACTTTTATTATAGATGCCCAGCAGGTGTAATTTTCCTTTTTTGCACAAATTAGCAAGAGCAGCGTATGTAACTCCATCTGTTCCTGGTGAACTTGTTCGTTTTACTGAAGACAGCACATATTGGAGCTCCTCTGGTGTGAAGCTGTCATCCATATCTGATGAACTGATCGCAGAGAACTTTGTTACAACCGCCGAAGCTGATTCTGCTGAGTATTTATATTCGCTAGTTTGGGCGGTCTCTCTAATTCTCAGTACAAGATCGCAAAATTCTTCGGCAATCACTCCTTCGCTAACTCCTCGAGACAGCGCTAGAGCCTGTAGTGGTCTGGAGTGCACTACTGGCTGTCTAAGGGCGCGTACCATGTTCCACAGTTGAGGCGCCGAGGTAAATGGAGAAAGTGAGGCACATAAATCTTGCCACCTTTTCGTTGAAAGCTTCTGCAGTTGGTTATGCATTGCAGAATGTACTTTCTGTGCAACCTTGAAATCTAAATTACCCGACCTGCGATATCTTCCTTCAGATCGCCGTCGTATGGCCCGAAGCCTCTCATACTAAGCGTCAACACCCGAATACCCATCTGGAATGGGTACTGCACGAGTTGCTTTTGTTAGAAAATTTTTTATTATCGATGCATACGCTTCTGCGTCCGAACAAGGTTCAATATCTTGTCTCTGTAGTTCTCCAAAGTTTGCCCAAGAGATAAAGATGCAAGGAAAGGCATGGAGGTTAACCAGACGCACATCCGGTTTGCTACCCTGCACTGGGGAAGGGATGAAGGGGAGAAAAGAGGTGGCAGAGAGATAAGAAGATACACACAATCACGAGCACACTCGGGTGAGCACACACAGTCTACAGGCGGTCGCTCAGGTTTGTTGACATTAAGTAAAGTAGGAGTGCTTTATTCGCTTTCGGCGCAACTGAGGCAGACACCCAAGGTCCCAGAATCTTCTGCACACAGAATAGTCTAAAGCCAAATTGATCCAAAACCATCCGGAGCTGGCATCGCTGTGTGTCGTAGCAAGCGCAGCTGCACAGGACGTGTTCGATGGTCTCTTCAGCTCCGCAGTAGTCGCATGTAGGAGTGTCTGCCATACCAATGCGAAAGGAGTACACCTATGTGAATCCAACACCCAATCAAAGGCGGCATAACAGTGTCGCATCAGAGCGGGAAAGTTGGGATGGTAGCTGTATCTTGAGCGAAGGATCCAGTTCATATAAGTGACACCTTTGGAAGCTGGTAGACGACCGGAACGTGCGTGTAAGATCTCGAGCCAGCAGGTAAAGTTGTCTTGCAGCATCATTCCTTGATAGAGAAATCGGGACCACACGGGTTCCTTCATGGGCTGAGCGGGCTGCATCATCGACTAATTGATTTCTGGTAAATCAATATGTCCAGGCAGCCATTTATATACAATATCATGCCCTCGTGCTAGAGTTTCATGATGGTAATGTGTTATTTCATGTACCAATTGTTGATGATTCCTCCTACGCATGGCAAACTGCAAACTTTGAAGTGCTGCCTTCAAATCACAGAATATCACCGATTTCCTGGACGCTCTGGAACGAGATATTGTAAGGCAGCCCTTATAGCAGCAATGTCTGATGCCGTAGATGTAGTCATATGTGACAACTTAAATGTGATTGTCATTGCTGCAGCCGGAATTACAGCGGCACCTGATGAGCTACTGGACGAGACGGACCCATCAGCGTATATCTGCGTTCGGTCCAGGTACAACTCATGTAATAATAGCAGTGTTGCTTGCTTCAATGCTACTCTGGAGTGATTGCTTTTATTTTTGATACCCGGAATTTCTAGACGTACTTGCGGCTGGTCGAGGCATCACAAAGGACATGCAATTCTCGTTGCTGGCGTATATCCTGATGGAATGCTGTTTAGGTGCTCGACTATGACATCTGAAAACGTAGCACGTGGTCTTTCGGAGGGTAGAAGGGCCAAGTGATCGTCGGGGAAACGGCTAGCATGTCGAATGTGCGCTCGGAGGAAATCCACAACTCTATATGTCCTGACCGGATGGTCTTTGGCAAGCACGATTGTCGCATAAGTAGAAGCGCATCGGGGCAGTCCTAGGCAGATACGCAGCGCCTGACCCTACGAACTCTCCAATGAATGAGTATTGGATTTGCAATTGTTAGTCAGTACCGGCAAGCTGTAGCCCAATAGACCCAAAAATAGGGCCCTGTACAGCTGCAAAATGGGGGCCGATGAAGTTCCCCATGCTTTCCCGCACATGAATTTCATTATATGCACAATAGATAGCAGTCTCTTCTTCAAGTACGCACAATGCGGGCTCCACGAAAGACTTCTGTCGATTATTATGCCCAGAAAACGATGCGTCCGTGCATCTTTGACACTCTGCCCATTGATGTAAACAGGGTATGGCGTCATTGGTTTGCGTCTAAACGCCATCAACGCGCATTTCGCAGTTGATATAGTTAGGCCTTGTTTCTGAAGGTAGGCTCTTGTGAGGGTTGATGCCCGCTGTATTCGTGCACGCACCTGAGGGCGAGTAACTGCAGCACTCCAGAGGCAAATATCATCGGCGTATATGGATAGGCACACCGACTTTGGCAGAACCTTCGCCAGACCAATGAAGGCAACATTGAACAATGTGGGGCTTAAAACACCTCCCTGAGGTACTCCGCAGTACGTGCAATGTTCAGCAGTTTTACCCTCATCTGTTTGCAAAAAAAAAAACCTGCCAGTCATATAATATTTTATTCATTGAAACATTCGTCCACCAATGCCCATTGCTGCGAGAGAAGAGAGGATGGCATCGTGAGCTACATTATCATATGCATCCTTCACGTCAAGAAAGAGTGTCAGTAATATACGCTTGCGACTTTTTTCTTGCTGAACAAATGTCGATAAGTCAAAGACACAATCGATGGAGGAGCGGCCCCGACGAAAGCCTGCCATGCAGGAAGGGTATTTGGTGTATCGTTCCAAGTACCACTCGACACGAAATAGAACCATTATTTCCATCACTTTTCCGAGGCAGCCTGCGCGGGCAATAGGGCGATACGCTGTCAAGTACAATGGCGATTTTCCCGATTTCAGAAGTGGTAATAATCGACTTATTTTCCATTCTCGGGGAACACTGCCGCTGATCCAGGAGTTGTTGAAGCATGTTAAAGGTTCTCTTCTGGCTTTTCGTCTAAGGTGTCCCAACGCACTATAAGTAATACCATCAGGACCTGGCGATGACGTGCACTTAGAAGCGACTAATGCACTTTCCAGTTCTTTTATGGTGAATGGAACGTCCATCTCTGGTAATCGCGTCTCAGGAACGATCACGGCGTCGATGCTCTCGTTCATAATATTCCCGGCAACTCTCGTGCGAAATTCTTCAGCCACCTCGAGTTCTGTTTTGTAGCGTTAGCTACACTAGCTTCGCTGAGCCAATTTAGCGTGGCACTGGTCTGCGCATGCGCAATGATAATCCGCCGCCGCACACGGCTGGCCGCCGGTGTGGGCGCAATTCGATGCGCTGCGCAGACGATCAGTGGTGTCACGCACCGGAGCCGGCACCTCCCTCGCACTCGGGGCTCGCTGCCGCCGGTGTGCGCTTTCCAGAGGAGTGCCGTCATAGCCTTGGTAGACATATGGACGCCGACGTGCGCGCCTTCCCTGTGCAGTCGCCATCTGACACTGTGCTGGAACCGCTTGATAGCGCCTCTGACTGGCGTTTACCCCTGTGGTATAGCCATGGAGAAGGAGAGTGCAAATGCTGCTCAATGGTGCAGTAGAGCGGAGAAGCTTAACACATTGGATCCCGAAGTAGTTACCCGGCAAAATAAATATACATGTGCCACACATTACGTATACCGTGTGTGTGTCATTGGAACAGCTGTGCGCATGATATCTGGAAAGCTAAGAATAATCAGCTGAACCTTTGCTAACGCTACGTATATCCTAGCAGAGCTGAGTTAAGTCACTGCCATTTTTTCCGTGATGAAGTGCCAAAGCTTTAAAAGGGTGCCGTGGCTGCGGAGAGGAGCGAAGACCACGAACTGTTCTCCAGATATACGACAGCGGTTTATGAGGGTCTAGAGATTCGCAGAATACTTTCCAGCGTTCACTCTCCAGCTTGTAAATGCGTCGTTGAATCTTTTTCTGGAGCCGTCTTGCTTCCTTCAGGTCGTACATTTATCTTGTGCGTCTGTATCGTCGTTCAGCACGCCTTCGTGTAGCTCGTAATCTTTCCAGTTCGATGTCTAACTGTGTTATTTTAGACGAGAATGATAGTTTACATTTGGACGCTTGCATAGCTTCTGCGATGGTATTTTCCAGGCTGCAGGTAAGGCCTTCTTGGCAAGCGTCCTCAACACGCGTTGTAAAGATCGACCAGTCAGTGCCAATTACAACACCGGAAGAGAATTTTTATGACACAATCGATCTTCACGTAGGTGGGTATGTAATCACTCCCATGAGTCTCAACATCGCGAAACCATTTAACTTTCTGAGAGAAGCACCGTGACACCAATGTCAGGTCAAAGCAACTGCCATACGTGAGACCCCGCAGATATGTTGGGGTACCATCGTTCATGATGGAAAAGTCGTAGTCGGAAGCGAATGTAACAATGTTCCGGCCCCTGGCATTCATCCTAGTGCTCCCCCAAAGCATGTGATGGGCGTTGAAGTCACCGGTGATGATCCAAGGCCCATCGGTCCTCATTAGGATGTCTTTTAATTTTTCGCTGTCAAATGGCCATGACGTAGATATATATCCACCAATAAGCGTGAACGAAACTGCATTCTTCTTTACACGAAGACACACGTGCTGATTGCAGTCATTTGAGCTTATTGGGTGCAAAAGATAAGTCCGTATGTAAGTGAACAATTACCTTGCTTCGTTCTTCGCAAGCGGCTTAACAAAAAGCTTCATAACCGGATAATCTATAAGGCGTTGATAGGTTTGGTTCACATATGACAAGTATAGGTAATTGAGTGGCCCTAACAAGTTGGCGAAAGTTCGAGATACAAGACTTCATGCCTCTGGCATTCCATTGAAAATCGACGCACTTATAACTTCAGTGCGGAAGACGAGATTTTGTTGAGCCATTGTGCTTATACGATGTTAGCAAGCACTGGCTTCAGTGCATACAGTATCTTCAGTGCACTCTTAGTAGACGGAGATTGTATGCTGCTCAGTAGCATGCGAATCGTCGCAATTAATGATTGCACGATTGCAGTCACTTGCCTGTCTTGGTTGGAAAGATCTCGAACCGGGATCGTGGGCTGGCCGTCATGAAACTCCTTCGGTTCGCTTGATGCTGCTTTCCATTGAAGTACAGGTCACTCTGTCGCAGTTAGGGTATGCTCACTGGCTTTGTCCTTTACAGCCTTTCCCACAGCATGTTGTCTGGGAGGTAAAGGAGGTGGTAATGATGAGGGATCTGGAAAACGCATCGAGGAGGTAGTGAGCCTCCTCGAAGACCGCAGTCGACGTGAACGACGCCTTCTGACTTTAGCTGCCGCTTCTTGATGAGATGAGGGATCGCGCACCATCTCCTTCAATATGGCAATTTCCCTCTGTATACGCGGGCAGTCCTTCGATGTGGCTTCATGGGATCCATTGCAATTAGAGCATTTCTTGACAGTAGCGACGCACTTATCCGCTGCATGGGGCTCGGCGCAGCGGTGGCATACCACCGAATTTTCGCAGACAGGCTCACATGTCCAAGTTTCATGCATTTACGACACTGGAGAGGCTTTGTAATGAAAGGCCGCACGGCATGTGTGAAGTACCCCACCTTCAAATGAGAGGGGAGGGATGTGCTCTTAAACGCAATCTTCACACAGCAAGACTTGCCTAGCCGGGTGACATCAACAATTGGAGTATCAGTTGTTGACTTGACAAGAAATTGTAAGTCATTATTTGAAATAGCCACATCTATGTCGTAGACCACGCCGGTTACTACATTACATCCCAAGGAAACATGAGAGCGCACCTGGTTCCCGTCCAAGTCAGTTACGCCCAACGCACTTGCGTGCAAAACGTCCACAGCCAGTATATTCTTTCTGGCGTTCACTCTTATGTCCGTGATCTCATTTGGCACGAGCGCTTCCAGAGACCTCGACACAGACTGTCTGTTAGAGCGTTTCATGCTGATGGTAGGAAGTGCAGGCAGAAAAAGGATGGAACAAGTGTTCGACTTTGGCGCTTCACTTCTAGTTTGAATACTTGAGAATGAGGATGTCCTCATATTCCTCCTCTTTGCTTTGCGGCTCGGCACAGGATGGAAACCGTCATCTGAAAAGTCATCACTGCTGAGATAGTAAGCATGATTATCTTCACTGTCGCTGTCACTCGCTTGTCCAATCCGCTTCCTGGAGGCGGCCGCCGCTGACGCCTCTGGTGCCGGCAGGCGCCTGGGGTGGTCTACATCCATTCCCTCCAAGGGAGCAGCAAAAATCAATCAACAGACTTAAATTGCCACTGAAATACGCTAGAGTTAGCAGAAGTTAGCAGAGTTATCAGGCTCTGACAGGCCTCTCTAATAGCTTTCGCTGTGATTTTCTGCGCCGTCCGCCAGGCCTCGCATTTTTTTTTTTTTTTGCAGCAGTTCTCTTTCTTTACTGTTTTTATTCGGTGTGGATGCATACTACAAAACAAACTATGTAGGACGAAAATATGTAGGAGTCCCAGCTACAATTAACCGCATAAGATGTTGAAGCTTTAGAGAGCTAAAGCCAAAAGTGTACTTGAATGCTTCTGCGCATATCCATGAATGCGTGTGTGCGTGCGTGCGTGCGTGCGTGTGTGTGTGTGGGGGAGGTGTTTATTTGCGTGTAGGGACACACACTTGTCTGCATGTGTGAAGTAGCATCACCCACTTGGCTCTTCCGCAAAGCAGAAAGCCGTGATAAACACGGCATGATACCGCGTTGCCTACCTATAATCGCATTCAGTAACAAGGACGCGAAATACGCTGGCCCGAGAAATTGTGCCAGCCCATTTTGGGTGACCGGCTCCTTGAGCGAGAAAAATGGAGGTTGAAAATATGCAAGCTCAGCAGGCTGTGAAGTGGCGTTATAGAACTTTACTTCTCAGCCCGTGGAGCTTGCGTATTTGAACCCTTCAAGCTCAAATTTCAGTCCGATACGCACGAATTTGTCCTCTGCAAGTTAAAATGAGGAACAATTGTTCACCAATGTGAGTAGAAAATAAAATCATCCTTTTCACGTGTAGGCTGTTAGTTACCACTGCTGACACTTTCTTCGGTGTCAACATAAACATTTCCTGGGTATCGATAGGAATCGATGAACAGGAAAGTAAAACGGGTAATCAAAGATGTAGCTGAGTGTTTAGTGTACATTTATTTTGGAGAGCTTGCTCAATGTTCATTGTTTTTAACCAGCTACAGCGGCCACGCTGATGCTCAGTGCTACATCTCCAACCTGATGACTAGCGTCCACGACCAATGATCATGCAAACCTTTGAGGTAGCTGTAGTAGGTGAAGGTAAGAACAGAGAAAGTGGTGGGACAAGCGTCACTTGGTTAAGGTCACTATTTTTGGCGGCTTGTTGAATAGAAAACAGATTGATTGATTTGTGGGGTTTAACTTCCTAAAACCACCATTTGATTATGAGAGACGCCGTAGTGGAGGGCTCCGGAAATTTTGACCACCTGCGGTTCTTTAACGTGCACCCAAATCTGAGTACACGGGCCTCCAACATTTCCGCCTCCATCGGAAATGCAGCCGCCGCAGCCGGGAATCGAACCCGCGACCTGCGGGTCAGCAGCCGAGTACCTTAGCCACTAGACCACCGCGGCGGGGCGAATAGTAAACAGAACACGTCAGCTGGACTATAGAAGAAAAGGCGTCGTGTCTCCGCTCAAGGTCGGACGAGAACCGGCGCATTCAGCATGGTATGGCCGATGGCCGCTCAAGGTCAGCGGCGATATTTTGTCGGGGTGAGCGTAAGTGGAGAACGTTATGTCACTACAGCCAGGCTACGCAGGTGCGCGTCACACAGCTATTTGTGGTGTGGATAGATGCTATGAGTGAGACCGAAGCTTGGCATAAGGCAGCCACTTCGCGGTGTGATAAAAGGCTAGCAATACTGCCCTTCAATTGAAAACGCCCCAAGTTGGATGGATGAGCAGCAACGATGCGTTAAAGGAGCTAATCACGGCGGCCCCGTGGTTATGATACATCTCTGAACAGGTTGAGAAAAAATCTATAAGAAGAAAGGGGCATAAAGAAGGCACATTTGTAAAGTCAGCTGAGTGTGTGACCGTCGCGAAGGAGATAGCATTCCCGGCATGCGTTGTTGCCGAACAAGAGGTCTTAGATTTGGATCCTGTAAGTGTCCGACATTATTTTCATGACAGAAATACGTCGCTGAAGTTTAGGTTGACCACAGCATAAAATATTTTTGCGTTTAAAAATATTCTCATGTCGTGTCCTTTGGACTGGTCTTTATGTTTCGTGCACCACGCAGTCATCTGGTCTAACAGTTCATTCAGTCGGCTGTTCGTCTCCTCGGAATACTGCCCCGCCGCGGTGGTCTAGTGGCTAAGGCACTCGGCTGCTGACCCCCAGGTCGCGGGTTTGAATCCCGGATGCGGCGGCTGCATTTCCGATGGAGGCGGAAATGTTGTAGGCCCGTGTGCTCAGATTTGGGTGCACGTTAAAGAGTCCCAGGTGGTCGAAATTTCCGGAGCCCTCCGCTACGGCGTCTCTCATAATCATATAGTGGTTTTGGGACGTTAAACCCAACATATCAATCAAATCAATCCTCGGAATACGTATAGGAGACACAGCCTTCACTTGTGGCACACCTTTCCTATTCTACACACGTTGGCATGGCTCCAGAAGTCGAGTACATTTCGCGGGATGTTTCTTGTCAAGACCCCTTGTTATTTATTATTATCAAGCTCCTCGCATGGATTTCTCCCCTCTGATCTTTTACAAACTTTTCCTCCAGCCCTTAATGAAAAGCTTCCGCTCTCGTAATATCAACTGTGTTAAACTACAGTCTATTTTGGTGCACCTAATCTTGACCCACCTATGAAGAAAGTGCCCGACGCGATGGGGTCACTACCACAGTGTGGAGGTGCCTCCTCTTTTCATGCGTGACGCACAACGGGAAACGCATGTTCACCGCCGTCGAACCTGTCGATACCGTAGACATGTTTCACGATCAGTAAGCGCCAGCGTCGGGTGTAGCAAGCTCTTGTTGAAGGGCGAGACTCACACAGTGACAGCTTGGTAAAGTATTGACGTAATATATACTGACTGTCTGGGACTTCTCATTTCGAGATTCAACGCGTCTCTCGTTATTTTAGTTGCCAATTATTGGTTATCTTGCTTGTATCTCGCCTGTGCGCAGGCTTTGTGATCTTAACTGTCACCGCCTGTGACTCAACCCTTGGTATGGACACGACTCGGTATGAATTCGTGAAAAGCGTGATAAGCAATAATATTTCCTAAGCAAACGTATACTAGTATTATGTAGGCAACGTACGAAGAAGAAATATGGAGGAAGACGGGTGCCAGTGAGGACAGCGTGCATGCACCTACCATTTCGTGCGGAGAGAAAGAGAGAGAATAACCGTATAAGAAAGGCAGAGAGGTTAACCAAGGCTGAGCACGCCAGGTTACCAAGGAATATAAATTGGGGATAGACGGGAGGAAGGGGACAGAAAATTAACCTAAATAAATATAAAAAAGTGGAGTGGGCAACATCAGACATGTTGATATGAGAACAGGATAAAGTTGGTCAACGTGTTCTTTTTTTAGTTGTTTTTGTTGATGGCACACGAGTAATATATAACATATAGGCCTAAGTGTGAAAGCGTCAACCCTCGCCCAACATTGGCACGTGCCGTGGTATCTTTAGGGTTTATTTTAAGAGAAGCGCTATAACCACCGCAAAATTTAGCGCTACATATTCAAATAACATGAGAACTGTGATGGCTAGCATTGTTGCAGCCCAGCACGTACCACTACAATGGAAGCAGCATTACTGCTTTGCCCACATCTCAGGAAATAGCACGGCCCCTCTGGGCTTCAGTTTATTTATTCGTACCTCGACTTAGCGCTGCTTCATTCCATGTAGGGAACCACATTCATCTTGCAAACTTTGCAAATATAATTTATAAAATAGACTTAAAACATTTTTTCACTCCTTCTGCCCTGGTGCAAGGAGTACTTTAGGAAGAAAGCTTCTCGAAAAAAATATATTCTGCGTAACAACTTCATCGGTCGTGACCTACTGCCCTTATTCCTTGCATGACCAAGGCTATATATTGTGTCCGAACTGGAGTTCAAGCTTTGACTGAAACGAATTACCACAAGATATACCACCCAGACGCTTCGTAAAATGGTTCTTGGAGGGCATGACACAATTACTGACGCAAGCCGAGCGCGACATTTAATTTCCGTTGGCCGTACTCGTTCGGCGTTGTACCGAATCAATGTTTGCCGAGGTGCATTTGTGTGGAAGTGCCGCTTGAGAAAAGCACGACGCTGTAGAAGGGAAGACATACTGTGAATTTTTCTCGAAGTGTTACAGCCATGAGGAAGAATGCGTAGAATGAATCGCATAGGAGGTGACTGCGCGGAAAAACATTTTCTTTAAAATGGGTCACCAGGGGAACGTCCGAAAATGTGTTATAAAAATTGTTTTAAATTTCTCTTGGTTTTGTTTCAAATAATATAGGCAGCACTACTCTAAACGATGTTTTCTATACTTCAAGCGCAACATTCAAATATTGTTCTCCTGTCAAAGCTGTGCTTTCCAGGGATCCCCCGCACATGCAGCATTGTCTATAGAGGATAGTGACAGTCTGTTACATTTCTCTGCATACATTAAAATGGGAGGTCTTCCTGCAGCCAATAATTTTTCCTCTTGCTGCATGAGCATTTTTTATCTTGCATTTTTCGTAAATTTGAGTCGTTCTGGTAACACGACATAACAACAACCAAAAAAGACAACTCAACCAAAAAAAGCACGCAATGACAGGACAAATAAAGGAGGCGGGGAGACAAATCAAAGTATTTTAGTTTGTGTCCTTTTTTGTGCGCTTCCTTTCCAGCCATAATGCTTCAACTAGGCTGTGGCTGGGACAAACTTGACCGCTTTCGCCATGGCTTTCGTTCCGACAAGCTTGTTTCACACAAAAAAAAGAGATAACCTTGAAGTGACGCCCATATCATTTCACTTTGTTCATCTATACTTAATCCTTAACGAATACAGGTCATTACGTGGACTCCTGTGGTATTTACTGTTCAAAGATCTTTTGTAGTAGTAGAAGCGAAAGGCGGGCGAGTCGGAACTTATGCATCGTGGGAAGCGCACAAAATGAAAACGCACAAGAAAGGGAAACCGATCAAGCATAGGTCTAACAAGTGAAATTTTTTTTTTTGAAAGAATGCATATACATATACACAAGGAACCATGCGCTACGCAAGATCGCATCTGATCGATGAAACGAAGTTGTTGTTCTGATAAAGTAACAGATGACGGGCTAACGCAACTGCCAACACACTTCGCCATGCGGTAAGCATCGGATGTAGTCTTGCGTGGCGCTTGGCTTTCTGTATGATAAATATATATATATATATATATATATATATATATATATATATATATATGTATATATATATATATATATATATATATATATATATATATATATATATATATATATATATATATATATATATATATATATATATATATATATATATATATATATATATATATATTATATATATATAAATATATACACTCGGCTGCTACCCCGCAGGTCGGCTGCGGCGGCTGCATTTTCGATAGAGCTGGAAATGTTGTAAGCCCGTGTGCTCAGATTTCGGTGCACGTTAAAGAACCCCAGGTGGTCGAAATTTCCGGAGCCCCTCCACTACGGCGTCTCTCATAATCATATGGTGATTTTGGGATGTTAAACCCCACATATCAATCAATCAATCACTCAAGAAAGTGCAGCAAATCGTAGAGGTGAGCGAGTTGATATCGATCCATTACAGCGTAAAGGCAGCGCAAAAAAAGACAAAGGCAAGAAAGTGTATACCACAAGCGCTTGTGGTGTACACTTTCTTGTCTTTGTCTTTTTCGCGCAACATTTACGCCGTAAAGGAATAAAGTGTCTGCAATTCTGATTGTTTCCCAATTTCATGCCTATAGTTGAGTGCTTATTTTTAGCTTGAATCTCAGCCCACTGTAACATTTCATGCTTGAAGGACTTATTTTATTAGCTCGATACGCATGTTCGCAGGGTGTCGTATTTATCCTCAATTATAAACGCGAGAGCATTAAAGAGGTCTTTTCGCAAAAATGCCGGTGTCGCCGGTTGTGAGTGAAAAATTATCGTCTTATACGCGACCGTAAAATCCACAACGATGCAAATAAAAAAAAATAACTGATCGAAATCCTGGATCAGAGTGGAGGCCGAACCAGCGTTCTTCAGGTTCAAGAAGGGATCGAACCCGGGTCATTTGCGTGGCAAACGGTTGTTCTACCACACGGCCACTCCTTCTTTTCTTTTTAATGGTATTTAATAAAGTATTTGTGTAATGAAGACAAAATCAGGCAAACAAAAGTACAATCAAATGGCGACAATAAGCGCCCAAGCGTTACTCATAAACGCTCCATGGCTAAGACAGTGTGAGTTCTTCACATCGTGTTATGCAAACAAGAAAGGGGTGAGGTTAAACAGCTCTCTAAGATGTAGTACCAGTCTGGTCTAAAGTCTATCTCGTCGTAAATGTTTTTGAGGTGGATAGCCATTTGAATGAAGTGTGTGCTTGAAGAGGTAGGTGGTGGGCTCTGCATTGCAGTCTTGCATTGGTGTCTTCCACAAGCTGTGCATACCCATGAGGAAAAGCATATCATATGGCACTTCGTCAAGCGCTGCTGGTAGAAGATAACGTATGGTGTGAGAAATAATGACGAAACGTTTTCTTTCTTAGTGCTCGCTGAAGGACATTCCAAAACAGTATGGCATCTTTGCAGCTAATAAAGCAATGTTCAATCGTTTCCGGAACATCACAAAGACGGCAGTTAACAGACGGAATAAAAATACCCTTTCTTCTCAACCATGTGTTTACCGCCAATGTTTCGGAGTGGAGTTTGAAGAAGAATGTTTTTGAATTCGGTGGAATGTACATTTTGCACACTAGCTTCAACACATCGCAGCCGGGAAGATTGAAGTACAGTGAGCGGTACAACGGAGGTGGGAAGAGTGTACTCAGTAGATCCCTATACAGCACCTTGCGTGATACTGTGTACAAGTATTTTACAGAAAAGCAAGCTTTAAGGAACACAACTGCGAGGTAAACTTCCTGCGCGAATCCCCACAATCATGGGCGTTCGGAGAAGTTTGATGAAACAATTAAATCTCGTAAGCAATCAACTCGAGTAACCAGCAAGAAGGAAGGGATTACAGAATGGGAATTGTCTCGAAAAAAGAAGAATTGTGACACTATTTGCCATAGATAGAGATGTTTTAATCCTAACCCACCCTCACTAACTGGCTTGTATATGTTATCACGACGCATGGGCTCAAAAGTCGAAGACCATATGAAAGTAGCGAAAATCCGATGAAAGTGTTGTATATAAAATCTTACGCAATGAATAAGTTGCAATACATAGTAAAGCTTTGTTGCTAAGGAAGTATTGCAAGCTACAGCTCTCCCAAAGATTGAAAGTCGATAGGGAACAAATGTTTGGGCCTGTCGCTCAAGCTTAGGGACGCATTTTTTCCAGTAATGCGCACTGAATCTCTATGCATGCAATAGTACACCAAGGTATGTTGGAGGAGTTCTTATCCAATTAATCCCTGCAAAGAGATTTGGTGTGCTACATAACAAGGGAAACCACCAACCTAAACTTTTAGAGGCATTTAAACAAGCTACCGATACTGCGCCAAACTTTTCAATAGTATATACCACATTTTCGACAATTGGCTTATCTGTGCGAAAGAATGCGAGATCGTCTGCATAAGCTAATACTTTAACTTCAATGTCTAATATACTGAAGCCACGAATGCAACTCGACTGTATTACGCTTAAGCACAGTGGTTCTAGATAAAGTGCAAATAGAAGAGGTGACAACGGGCATCCCTGTTTTACAGAAGAGCGAATAGAAACAGGCTTGGAGAGTTGACCATTAACTATCAGACGAGTTGAGCAGTCGTTATAACATAGTTCATCGCCTTTAAGAATAACTTTGCCAGCATTGGCTTGTTCGAAAAGAGAAAAAAGGAAGGAAAGACAAACACGATCAAAAGTTTTTGCAAGGTCTACCTGTAGCATCGCGAGATGTTTTTGAAAACCATGACAGTATTCAAGCACTGTACGAGCAACTTGTAGATTGGTTTGTATGGATCGACCCTTGGTTCTACATGTCTGATGAGACCCGATAAGAATCGACATAGCCTCTCTTTTTTCTTGCATGGTATTTAATAAAGTAACTGCATAATAAAAACAAAATCAAGCAAACAAAAGTACTATCACATGACGACAATAAGCCCGCAAGCGTTACTAATAAACACTCAATGGCTAACACAGTGCGAGTTCTTCACATAGAGAGTTTTTCACATCGTGTTATACAGACAAAAAAATAAGGAGGGGGGGGGGGGGGGAAGGGGATAGTTGGCCAAACACTTCTTCAAGATGGAGTACCAGTCCGGTCTACAGTCTAGGTCGTCGTACTGTATCTTTGAGGTGAACAGCCATTTGAAGTGTGTGCTTGAAGAGGTGGTCAGTTCTGCCTTGCAGTCAAACATTCTTGTCTTCCATAAGCTGTGCATACCCATGAGGGAAAACATATATGACACTTCATCAAGCCATGCTGGCACAAGATAACATATGGTGGGAACATTAAATGACGAAACGTTTTAAATGCGAAGTATTTCTTTGCGAATATCGGCGACTTTGAGCGTATCTATCTGTCTATCTATCTATCTATCTATCTATCTATCTATCTATCTATCTATCTATCTATCTATCTATCTATCTATCTATCTATCTATCTGTCTGTCTGTCTGTCTGTTCATTTGTCTGTCTGTCTGTCTGTCTGTCTGTCTGTCTGTCTGTCTGTCTGTCTGTCTGTCTGTCTGTCTGTCTGTCTGTCTGTCTGTCTGTCTGTCTGTCTGTCTGTCTGTCTAGCCACCTACACTTTTTAGCTCTGCTGGGTGTTTCAATAGTGGTATCAATATATAAATATGTATGGCATTACATAACTGTGTCACGAGCGTAAGTGACAGGTCATAACATTAAATTCATGACATGTAGGTCATCAATGCCATGATTTACATTTCATGGTATTGCTGCTCTTGCGGTTATTTCGTTCAGGTGACAGATGTATCTCCCTGTCCTGTCGTCCATGGGTGCAGCCCGCCAATCTCGCCCCCTAAGGGAGAGTGAGCGTCGTCTTCAGATCAAATAAAGTTCTTTGCCTGCCTGCCTGCCTGCCTGCCTGCCTGCCTGCCTGCCTGCCTGCTTCCTGCCTATCAGAAAACTGGCATGGTATGACATGACTGCATGGCGAACGTGGAAATTTTGACATGCATGCCACGTAAGCCATGACTACACACCACGCTCATGATGCTCTCGCGGCCGTTTCGCTAGCTTCACATATACTAAATTTGGTATTACGGGACGTGAGTGGATGACGAAAATATATGACTGGTGCAAACATGATAATCATGAGATGCGTGTCTTGACTGATTGATATGTGGTGTTTAACGTCCCGAACCCACCATATGATAGTGAGATACGCCGTGGTAGAGGGCTCCGGAAATTTTGACCACGTCGGGTTCTTTAACGTGCACTAAAATCTGAGCGAACGGGCCTACAGCCTTATGGCCTCCATCGAAAGTTCAGCCACCGCAGCCGGGATTTGATCCCGTGACCTGCGGGTCGACACCTGACATGCGTGTCCTGTAAGAACATGACTACATGTCACACTCATGATGCGGTGACAGCTATTTTGCTAGCTTCACTACCAAAGTTGGTATCACGTGACGTAATAGACGAAGATGGTATATGACATGTTTAAACACGATACTCATGACATATGTGTCATGTAAAACATGACTACATCCTACTGCATAGCGTGCTCGCGGCCATTTCGCTAGCTCCGCCTAAACCAAATTTGGTGTTACGTGACGTCAATGGATGACGAAGGTATATAACTGGTGCAAACATAATAATCATGGCATGCGTGTCATGTAAGAACATGACACGCATGTCATGTAAGAACCTGACAACATACAACGCGCATGATGCGTGCGCAGCTGTTTCGCTAGCTTGAGATGTAAATTTGGTATCACTTGACGTTAATATACGACGAATGTAAATGACACGCCCAAACATGTAAATCATGACATGGAAGTCATGTATGGCATAACTTACGTCCGCCTCGTAACGAATAAGGATTTTAAAGTGAAATATAACCTTCCTCAATCGAGCTTCGCATTCATCGATTCCCACTGCACGTGGGATCCGTTATTTTTTTTTTAGTGCTCGCTGAAGGACATCCCAAAACAGAATCGCATCTTTGCAGCTAACAAAGCAATGTTCAATTGTTTCCGGCCAATTACACAGACAGTAGGTAACAGATGAAATATTATTTTTCTTTTTAAGCATGTGTTTTACCCCAATGATTCAGAGTGGAGTTTATAGAAGAATGTTCTTGGATTTGCTGGAATGTACATTTTTCGCTACCCGTCGTTGCTACCGAATTACAGCTGTCGGCTAATCTTTTTGCATCCGATGTTGTGTAACTCTACGGAACGCTGGTAGAAGAGATCATAGCCGCTTCAGTGAGTTCAGGGTAACCACATATCAAAGCAGTTTGTAACTGGTGTTATCTTCATAAGTCGTTTCGAATGATTGCGTGCTTGCGGAGCAACCAGATGCATTTTCTTTATTTCAAAATAAACCTTTGGTGAATAATTTGCGGGTAAAATATCAAAAGTACCACGGGGATGAATCAAAATGCCATTTACAAAAGACCAGCCTGAGCAAGTGCAACGAATGTATCGCAACAGCAGTGCTTCAAGGTTGCACTCCAATAATTAAACATGATGTGAGCAAACATATCTTCCATACAATGGCAAGAACACTGTCAAGAGTCTCAAATCTCCGTTGAATTCATATCAACACAGGAAAACAGAGGACGCTAACTGATTCTACGAACTGTTTGCCGAAAATGGGGGTGTTCTGCTTGCTCTCATGACTAGCTTTGGCTGTGTGTGCATCCAAAGGGCATTGTACGAACCGTAATACTAATTTGAGCACGCAGCTCATGTCAGTTTGGTCAATGTGCCTTTGCTGCACTCTCGCGCTTTTGTATAGTGTGGTTATTACAGACTACACAACTCTTACATACTCAGTAAACACGATTAATATGCCTGAGCCATGTCGTTGTGCGTTTCTTGTAGCGAAACCCGAATATGAAGGAACGCGTACAACTGCTCAATCATTTTGCTCTTTCATATAGTCATCTAGTCTGTTAAAAAACAGATGAGCGTGGTTTGTCTTCTGTCACAAAATATAAGTGTGGGCTGAACGCTAAAACTTCCAGGTAAAAACACGCAGATGCGTTCTTACGACTATCTACAAATTATTATTTATTTTTGGGGTTTTCCTATACATTAACCATATATTCCATTGATGATCGACCGAGAAAGAGCCAACAATATCTTATGTACCAAAACATTTTATGTAAATATTAAGTCCATGTAACGTTTCAAACCAGATCCAAGTGTGATTTCCTAAACTATTGAGCTTATTTTGTTGAAATTTAAAGGCCCAGTATGAAAACATAACGCGTTTTGCTGGAGTAGTGACTGATGTGTCTTTCATCACATGTGGCGTATTACTTGTTAGAACTGGTTAGTTTTCTTCTGTCTAAAAGGAAAATGCATCAATGCGATGGCTTTGAAAAGCACCACGTTGTCGCCCCTTGAATTAACTTCGACTTTCCGGAAATGTTTGCTATGCTTCAAATTTATCACAAATATTTATTATGCGTCAGCCCACTGGTGTTCTTGAATGGGGCATTACCGTAATGCGAGCGTCTTTTCAAGAAAAAAATCTGACTGCAACTTCAATTTTAGGACGCCCCAGTCACTAAACCATCGTGGTGGACTTTCCACAACAAGAAGTTTTCGCACAGTTTAGTTACCATTTTTAAAAATATTGAAGCAGAAAGCGAGCAGGCTAGGAACGGAAGTACTTTAGATTTAAAGGATTATACTAAAAGCCGATGGGAAAACGACATGAGAACTGAAGTGTCTCGGGACTCATACGAAAGTTGATACGTGTAGCCACTCTTATTTTTTTCTTGCGGCACTGGCAGTATCTCACATTATGTGAGACTTCCAGGAGAGGTCAACGTGCTGGACTGTCTCAGTACTGCTGGAATAACGCAGCTCCTGATGCAAACATTTTTAAATGGACCGCTTTGCGAAGTCCCATGTCTGCATATAACACATTTGATTGCCGCGAGTATACGTGTACTTCCAAAACTAGTTCAGTGCATTTCTACAACCGGCAGCATCGGTTACTTGTCTTTATTGTTTTTTATAATGAGCTGTGACCGTTCCAGATGCAGCACACTCGTCCACTATTTTCTGCAATCGTGTGTGCTACGAAAATCACGGGTTGAATGGGAACTGCCGTAGTGTAATCGCGACTATAAGGCTTCTCCAGTTACTCGTACCGGTTACTCCGGTGCAACCACTTAGTGGTGTCGCTACGACTTGAGCAGTTGCAACGCCATACCCTATAACCACAATAATTTCTCTTCGGGTAGTCCAGTAGCGCGTTCGCAAAGTCCTCTTCAGAATGTTTAACTCAACGCCATAAGGTTTGGGGCTCTGTACTGCCAACCTAAAGCTCCTCCTTGGCGACTATGCAGCGTATATGGCTTTCACGTTAGCCAGCTTGACCTTTGTAATAACGAGTTTTCCAGTAAATTTACGCCTTAGTAAATAAATATATCTGAATTACCACGCATGATTTTGTAGTTGCTAGAGTCAGTTATCGGCGTGGGAATGAAGACACTGCCGCACGGAAGTTGCTTACCGAAATGGCAATTGGAACAGTAAGTTTAAAGGTGACTCGCGGTAATCCGGAGACATTAGTCAAGCACAACATCTAGTAACTCATTTTTTCCGGTGGTACATACACGTTAACCTGAAATTTGCTGTTCAGAATAATGTGCAATGTGAAAGTGCTTTTTTCTATAAAAATTCTTGCCAAGTTTGAGGCAATTAAGCTCGCTGCATATGAGAGCAGAAAAGACATTTAGGGGGCTCTGGAGGATTTATAATTTTTTAGGGTGAAGAATATCCGGCAAATACTTACAAAAAGTTACATCTCAACAACCAAATTTCCACACCGGTAACCTTGCGTCATTAACACGTGGACGTCATAGTTATCCGAGCAGAAATAGTGAAATTATCTGAAGTTGACAAGCATGTCAGGAGAATTAACAGTTTTGATATAATTGCGTCTTGGTTCGCGAAAACATTGCGCGGAAACCAACACACCGCCTCAGCAAAAAGAGGTGTTAAGATTTAGCAGGCAAGAAAGCGCCGGCATTCCAAACCTACAACAGCTATTTGGGGCCCATGACGGGAAAGGAAACCTTTATTTGTGGTGCAGCGGCACCCTTTCGCCACTTCTCCATGTTATTCTATATATATATATGTGTGTGTGTGTGTGTGTGTGTGTGTGTGTGTGTGTGTGTGTGTGTGTGTGTGTGTGTGTGTGTGTGTGTGTGTGTGTGTGTGTGTGTGTGTGTGTGTGTGTGTGTGTGTGTGTGTGTGTGTGTGTGTGTGTGTGTGTGTGTGTGTGTGTGTGTTCAGTTTCCGTTTCAGTTTATTGCGCGTAATTGGGTGGGGAGTTACAAATAGGGAGAGGTGTACAGAAAGAGGTCCCTTAGTGTAAACATTGCGATGGGACCTCTCGTTATAAAATACACAAAACAAAAATAAAAACAGTAGCAGGATCACGTAAAGGAAGTGTGAATATGCGTACAAAATAATAAAAGAGGCATTATGGTATGCACTAACATAGAGAATATTTGACACTGAAGTACACAAACAAGGGAATTAAAAAAGTGAAGCTAATACAGTGCAAACGAAGCAATCGCTAGGAATAAACACTAACAAATATTTAGGAGGAAACATAAAATAATAGAAATGGATAAACATGAAAATGAATGACAAGAAAAGCCAACGATAGTACTTACACTTAAGTCAGAAGTTTAAAGAAGGATTCAGATAAAAGTGAACGGAATGTTTAAAGGCTTTTAATGAGGGAGATGTTTTAGTCTCTAAAGGCAGAATGTTCCATACCTTGATGGCGGAGAAGCTCACTGTTTTTAGTCCGTAACTAGTGCGCACCTTGGGCAATAAGATATTGTTTTGAAAGGAGAAACGTGTATTACTTGAGGAAACGGTAATTTTATTGCCTACAATACATAAAAAATCCTGACTATGTACCAGGCGGTAGGCAATTACAGCTAGGTTAAAGACGATCATATTTGCAATAGGAAGAATATTTAGAGAAGAAAGTAGTGGAGCTGAATGGGCATGATATTCACTGTGCGTTATTGTGCGGAAAGCCTGTTTTTGAATATGCGCTAATGTGCTTACATAAGTTTTATACCTAAGTCCCCAAATTCAATACAGTAGTTGAAGTGACTATGAAGGAAGGCAAATAGAGAGCAGATAGTGAAGAAAGTGCAAAAAATTGGTGGGCCCTGAGCAGAACACGAATACCATAGGCGTTTTAGGGGCGAAGCACCTTATAGCGGCACCCGTTTGTCCCGCGTAGTATGTAACCAGTCTTACGCTTTGACCTGCAAACATTTTGACCTCCAAGGTGGTGCCGGTGAGAGATTCCTTCTGTGCGTTATTGAACAACAAAAAATAGCGCTCAATGTACATGCCAATAGCTGATAATGGGGTACGAGAGGCAGGAGCATTCGGCTTTTAGTTAACGTGCACGCTGCGATCCCCATTAGCAGCCATTTCATGTTCATTGAGCACTATCTGAAGGGAAAGGGTTGCTACGTTATACTCGCGCGGTGTAACCTCCTTAGTTTTAGAAAGGTTTAGCGAGCGCTGAGCCGCAGTGCCATGAATACAATGAACTAGTATATACCAAGAATGAACTCGAGGTGGTTAAAGGTGGGAAAAAGATAGAAAGCGCAAGCCGTAACAAAGTAAAAGCCGAATTCTCCTGTCTCTCATTTCCCATTAGCAGCCATTGGCATGTACATTGAGCACTATCTGACAGGAAAACGTTGCTACGTTATACTCGCTGGGCGTAACCTCCTTGGTTTTAGAAAGGTTTAGCGAGCGTTGGGCCGCAGTGCTTTGAATGCAGTGAACTACAGGTTTTCCCGCTCAATTTAATCCAAGCGCCAGCCAATTAATCTAAGCGCCAGTCAATTTAATCCAGCCGCCACTGAAATTAATCCAGGTGCCATTCATTTTAATCCAAGTGCCACTGAAATTAATCCAACCGCCAGCCGATTTAATCCGGACGCCAGTGAATTTAATCCTGATGACATTGTGACATTCAAAACGACCCAGAATTTTCGGGAATGCGTGGAGTGAATAGCTTTGGAGTGAATTTAACAGGGAAAAGCCATGAATTAGTCACTCGTGACACAATGTGACTCGCGCGACATTATCTCGCCTATCACCCGCGTAAGCACTATTCACACCTTCGACATGCATATCAAAGGAAAAGCCGTCCACACGGTAATAACTTGATAATTATTAACCAGGCCAATGATCTCATCACGAGTGACTTAGGAGACGTCCTCACGCATATCACCCACGCACGCACTGTCTTAACCTTCCGTCATGCATATCAAATGAAACGTCTTTGAAAGGGCGGGATTTTGATACCTAAAACTCGGCCAAGTCACCTGATAACCAGTTCCTCAGGGGACGTCATCACAAATATCACCCGCACACGTAATTTACTCGCCTACCGACATGCATACCAAACGAAACGTCTTTGAGAGAGCGATAACGTGTTACCTATGACTCGGCCAACTGACTTGATCACTTGTGATTTAGGTGACGTCAT
Organism: Rhipicephalus microplus; assembly: GCF_013339725.1. NCBI lineage: Eukaryota > Metazoa > Arthropoda > Arachnida > Ixodida > Ixodidae > Rhipicephalus > Rhipicephalus microplus. The sequence goes on along the minus strand of NW_023612780.1, from coordinate 33,953 downwards.
CACGCCTATCACCCACGCACGCAATGTCTAACCTGCCATCATGTATACCAAACGAAACGTCTTCGAGAGGCTAATAAATTGAACGCTGTCAATCGGCAGAGTGACGTGATCACTAGTGACTCGTGTGACGTCATCGCGTTTGACACCCACGCACGCAGCGTCTAACCTGAGTTCATACATATCAAATGAAACGTGTTTGAGAGAGTAATAACTTAAACGCTGTCACAAGGCCCAGTGACGTCATCACTAGTGACTGGCGTGACGTCATCTCGCCTAAGACTACGCAAGCACTCTATAATGTGCCTTCATGCATATCAAACAAAACGTCTTTGAAAGGGTAATAACTTGAATGCTGGCACTAGGCCGGGTGACGTCATCACTAGTGACTCAAGTGACGTCATTACGCCTATCACACGCACACGCAGTGTCCAAACCTGTCTTCATGCATATCAAACGAAATGTCTTTGAGAAAGTAATAACTTAAACGCTGTCACAAGGCCCGTTGACGCCATCACTAGTGACTTGCGTGACGTCATCACGCCTATCACACACGCACGTGGTGTCCTAACCTGTCTTCATGCATATCAAACGAAATGTCTTTAAGAGAGTAATAACTTGAACGCTGTCACAAGGCCCAGTGACGTCATCACTAGTGACTGGCGTGACGTCATCACGTCTATCCCACACGCACGCGGTGTCCAAACCTGTCTTCATGCATATCAAACGAAATGTCTTTGAGAGAGTAATAACTTCAACGCTGTCACAAGGCCCAGTGACGTCATCACTAGTGACTGGCGTGACGTCATCATGCCTGAAACCCACGCACGCAGTGTCCAAACCTGTCTTCATGCATATCAAACGAAATGTCTTTGAGAGAGTAATAACTTGAACGCTGTCACAAGGCCCAGTGACGTCATCACTAGTGACTGGCGTGACGTCATCATGCCTATCACACACGTACGCAGTGTCCAAACCTGTCTTCATGCATATCAAACGAAATGTCTTTGAGAAAGTAATATCTTGAACACTGTCACAAGGCCCAGTGACGTAATCACTAGTGACTGGCGTGACGTCATCACGCCTGACACCCACGCACGCGGTGTCCTAACCTGTCTTCATGCATATCAAACGAAATGTCTTTCAGAGAGTAATAACTTGAACGCTGTCACAAGGCCCAGTGACGTCATCACTAGTGACTGGCGTGACGTCATCACGCCTGACACCCACGCACGCGGTGTCCTAACCTGTCTTCATGCATATCAAACGAAATGTCTTTGAGAGAGTAATAACTTGAACGCTGTCACAAGGCCCAGTGACGTCATCACTAGTGACTGGCGTGACGTCATCACGCCTGACACCCACGCACGCGTGTCCTAACCTGTCTTCATGCATATCAAACGAAATGTCTTTGAGAGAGTAATAACTTGAACGCTGTCACAAGGCCCAGTGACGTCATCACTAGTGACTGGCGTGACGTCATCACGCCTGACACCCACGCACGCGGTGTCCAACCTGTCTTCATGCATATCAAACGAAATGTCTTTGAGAGAGTAATAACTTGAACGCTGTCACAAGGCCCAGTGACGTCATCACTAGTGACTGGCGTGACGTCATCATGCCTGCAAGCACTCTGTAACCTGCCTTCATGTATATCAAACGAAACGTCTTAGAGAGAGTAATAACTTGAATGCTCTCACTAGGCCTAGCGACGTGAATACTAGTGACTCATGTGACGTCATCACGTCTATCACACACGCACGCGCTGTCCTAACCTGTTTTCATGCATATCGAACGAAACGTCTGTGAGAGAGCAATAATGTTATACTTATGACTCGACCAACCGACTTGATCACTATAGACTCACGTGACGTCATCACGACTAACAGTCATGCAAGCACTCTCTAACGTGCTTTCATGAATATCAAACGAAACGTCATTGAGAGAACATTAACTTGAAGGCCGTTGGCAGGCAGCGTCTGCTAGTAAAAAACTAACTTCTCGCGCTGCACAGCCGTTCACCAGCTAACCGGTATACGTAGGCACCAGATCGCGCGTTTCGAATTCAGTCAAAGGCGTCTTTACATGGCTTTTGTTTGACTTGACGCTTTTCTTGACTCGTGTAGATGCGATGGAAGCAACAGTACCTTCAAGCAGCAGTGTGGTACAACCCAACAACCGTGTCACATCGCTCTTTGAGGGCAGCGCTTCTTCTTCATTCAATAAATAGAAATAATGAAGTCGAAATGACAATTAAGCATTTTACAAACCATACTCAATTACGCAACATTCAACCGATACCCTCACCTCCCTGCGACACGTTTACTCCAGCTCGTCGTGGGGTAGATAGATGTACGCGTCTTTTTTGTTGCTTCTCGTGTTTCGTAGAATGCCTTGAAAATGCGGGCAGCCAGGCCGCAATACTGTGAACGGACAGGCATTCTACACTAAACAGGCACGCTTATTCCAAGCACACTAACCTATAAGAAACGGCGTTGCGTAGAATGTAGAAAGGAAGGCACGAGTCAGCCACAGCATTGAATGGCGCGTCAGCAAATCGCCAGTTGCAAATAGCAATAGTATGTATCTCAAGTATGGGGACTGCCCTCTATTACGACGGATTTGTTTCACAGGATAACCAGATGAAATAATTGTTGAGCTGAAGGAGTGGTAGACAAATCTTTTTGTAGCAAGCTTTGGAGCAGGCAGACCGTGCGTCTTATGCTTGATTAAGGATATACAGTGTTATGACTATAGCCGAATTATATGCAAACGCCTGTTTCGTTTCTTGTGCTCATATCGTGTCAGTTTGACACGTGAGCCCAAATTAGAGGGCGAGGAGAGCTTTTATAGTGCTTTTATAGTGCCTATATATACCTATTTCGGGCGTTGTAGCCTCAATTCGTATAGGTGCCTGTAAATGTCTGTTTTCAAAATCGATGCCTATATAAACGCTAATTAACCTGAAATTTTGCTTTCAAGTACCGCTGGAGCCCGGTATTTATGTTACCGGGCAAAATATAGGTTTCGGGTACACTGTGTGGTGCTAACTACTCTTTATTTCACGAGTTACGTTAGAACTGTGAAACTCAGAAGGCATTTTAGCCAAGAGGGAGGTAGACTAGCCTCTACACATGTATACCATCCATGTCGCGTCGTCTGCTCAGCCTCTTTCCAGTGTGCGCTCAGATGCGTAGGGAGCAGGAGGTGCCTCTGTGCAGCGGCAGGAAGATGAAGAATGAATGCGAAACTGTGGAGAGTCATCAGGGGAAGTAAGGAAGTAGAGTGCAGATAAAAAAGCAATATCTGTGTAGTTTCTGTTTTTTGTTTGTCATTTACATGTGGTGCCTCACTGGGTCACCTGAAAATATTTATTTAGGACAGTGGAAAATGTTGCCTGCCCAATGAAAAGGTTTGTGTCACTATAAATTTTAATTTGATCATTAGAAGCGGCGAAAGCATAATCTCAGGAGGTGAGCTTGAAACCTTCGCCACTAACTCTAAGAAGACTTCGTAAGTCCAATTCCTTCCCCGCTATTGGTATGAAATTCACTCGGAGCTGGAGCATCACACGACGTGCATGAGCACGTCATGCGCGCGTAACCTACACTCGCATGAGATGCCCATGTCAGCCCGTGCGTGCAAGCGGTGTTCTGCCCTCTCGATGTTCTTTTGTATTGTACTGCGAGTTTTTGTGGGATGGATCCCTATCTGCGCGCACGTTTGGAGAGGCTGGCTTGGATAACGTATCCTTACCCCGATACACAGCGTCACACCGCTGCATCTTCTGCTAGGGACGATACACCAAAACCACACCCAGCGTTGTGAATGCTGGCCCCGACACAATGCGCAAACTGCGAGAACACCAACGCAAACAAAATGGAGGCACCATAGTCTCGCGTCTCTCTCGATATGAAATTAAACAAATAAGGCGAATAGATTTCGCCTGTGTGTTCTAACATTTTTGTAAACTTTCATGCTTCTATTTAGGCAACAGTTTGTACAAATTACCCACGTTGTCTCAAATAGTTCTCGCAGTGTCACGTACTACTTTGACATAGGCAGGACCATTCTATCACCTTCATCATGTTGGGGCACACGCCCATGAGATGAAGGTGAAGCCGTGTTCAGTTTGGCCTATCACCTCTTTATGCCACGCGTAGTACTGGAAATCTTGGTAAATGAGATCTTGAGCGCTCAGTGCATTCATTCCTTTACGCTTCTCAAAACTCTTAAGTTTGTGTAACGACCCTTAAAGTGTTCACAGACAGAAGAAAAATTGAGCCTGTGTGGTTAGGCCAAGTTAATACGCCGCAAAAAAAAAATCTTTCTGGCGCCTGGCACTCTGACTATTTGCGCATCTATAGCCCTTTTTAGCTATGGCGCACAGAAAGAGACCCAGAAGCATATTTCTACGATGGTGCACACTTAACTGACCATGCTGAACTAGAAATGGAGAGACCGTATTCTGGGAACCCCGCGGAAAAACGCATGTTTATGCTAAATCATTACCCGCTTGTACAATTATAAACTAGAACATTTTTGCTTGCTTTCATGTCGTAGAGACAGATACCGCACCTGTTTATTGGAAAATTTGAGTTTTGTCAAAGATTATTCTGCCTATATTCACAATTTCGGAATCCTGAAAGAGTGTTTTGGCCACCTATTATTGGTGCCTAAATCCCGGTTTTTCAGTGCCTATAGAGCTGGCCTCTATAGTTACGACCTACCTGACATGTTTTCGCAACGCCGAAGCAAAGATGATGCCCGTTAAAAGCATCTACCGTACCTCAACAAAAAAATTGTTGTTCTGATAACGTCGACCCTCGTCAAATTGGTTATGAAATGGGTGATGAAAGAGAACTGGGGCAAGTCCGTGAGAAACAAATTTATTATTATACAGGCAAAGCAATTTTCATAAACACGCACCCATAGATGTGCTGCTGAGCAGTGTTCTACATATCAAGGCAGTCGAGGGCGGCTTGTACAAAAGTGTAATTGTGTCTATCATAAGCGGCACAGTCCACACGCTGGATGTGCTGCATAGAGCGCCCCGCGGCCTCAACCAGCAGAGCACGGCGATGTTCTTTCTTAGAGATCCCTTCCGGTGTAGTGAGGAGATCATCTCTCCGCTCGCTTAGGAATCCCTTTACACCTGCCTTGAACTTTGAGAAGAGCTTCTCAATCGGATTGAAGAAAGGGCTGTATGGCGGTAGCCACTTGACTGTGTGGTCGCTTGCCGCGAGGACAGCCTGTTCGGTGTGGCGCTGCGCTGGTGCGTTGTGAAACAGGAACACTGCCTGTATTCCTGGTTCCTGCTGTGAAACTTTACTCGACACTTCTGCAAGAAAGTCGTTGAAGACAGCCCAGCAGTTTCGGTAAGGCGAAACGAGGTGCTCCAGCATGCCGTTTGTCAACTTGTGCGAAGGGGGCGAATGTAAATGTTATAGCCTGCATGTCAGCAAATGGCCTTCTCCACTGGACAATTGCCGACAAGGTCCACTGGGCTGTCTTCAACGCCGCGGGGCGCTCTATGCAGCACATCCAGCGTGTGGACTGTGCCGCTTTTGATAGGCACAATTACACTTTTGTACAAGCTGCCCTCGACTGCCTTGATATGTAGAACACTGCTCAGCAGCCCATCTATGGGTGCGTGTTTATGAAAATTGCTTTGCCTGTATAATAATAAATTTTGTTTCTCACGGACTTGCCCTAGTTCTCTTTCATCACCCATTTCATAACCAATTTGACGAGCTCGACGTTATCAGAACAACAATTTTTTTGTTGAGGTACGGTAGATGCTTTAAATGGGCATCATCTTTGCTTCGGCGTTGCGAAAACATGTCAGGTAGGTCGTAACTATAGAGGCCAGCTCTATAGGCACTGAAAAACCGGGATTAGGCACCAATAATAGGTGGCCAAAACACTCTTTCAGGCTTCCAAAATTGTGAATATAGGCAGAATAATCTTTGACAAAACTCAAATTTTCCAATAAACAGGTGCGGTATCTGTCTCTACGACATGAAAGCAAGCAAAAATGTTCTAGTTTATAATTGTACAAGCGGGTAATGATTTAGCATAAACATGCGTTTTTCCGCGGGGTTCGCAGAATACGGTCTCTCCATTTCTAGTTCAGCATGGTCAGTTGAGGGTGCACCATCGTAGAAATATGCTTCTGGGTCTCTTTCTGTGTGCCATAGCTAAGAAGGGCTATACATGCGCAAATAGTCAGAGTGGCAGGCGCCAGAAGGATTTTTTTTTGCGGCGTATTAACTTGGCCTAACCACACAGGCTCAATTTTTCTTCTGTCTGTGAACACTTTAAGGGTCGTTACACAAACTTAAGAGTTTTGAGAAGCGTAAAGGAATGAATGCACTGAGCGCTCAAGATCTCATTTACCAAGATTTCCAGTACTATGCGTGGCATAAAGAGGTGATAGGCCAAACTGAACACGGCTTCACCTTCATCTCATGGGCGTGCGCCCCAACATGGTGAAAGTGATAGAATGGTCCTGCCTATGTCAAAGTAGTACGTGACACTGCGAGAACTATTTGAGACAACGTGGGTAATTTGTACAAACTGTTGCCTAAATAGAAGCATGAAAGTTTACAAAAATGTTAGAACACACAGGCGAAATTTATTCGCCTTATTTATTTAATTTCATATCGAGAGAGACGCGAGACTAAGGTGCCTCCATTTTGTTTGCGTTGGTGTTCTCGCAGTTTGCGCATTGTGTCGGGGCCAGCATTCACAACGCTGGGTGTGGTTTTGGTGTATCGTCCCTAGCAGAAGATGAGCGGTGTGACGCTGTGTATCGGGGTAAGGATACGTTATCCAAGCCAGCCTCTCCAAACGTGCGCGCAGATAGGGATCCATCCCACAAAAACTCGCAGTACAATACAAAAGAACATCGAGACGGCAGAACACTGCTTGCACGCACGGGCTGACATGGGCATCTCATGCGAGTGTAGGTTACGCGTGCGTGACGTGCTCATGCACGTCGTGTTATGCTCCAGCTCCGAGTGAATTTCATACCAATAGCGGGGAAGGAATAGGACTTATGAAATCTTCTTAGAGTTAGTGGCGAAGGTTTCAAGCTCACCTCCTGAGATTAGGCTTTCGCAGCTTCTAATGATCAAATTAAAATTTCTAGTGACACAAACCTTTTCATTGGGCAGGCAACATTTTCCACTGCCTAAATAAATATTTTCAGGTGACCCAGTGAGGCACCACATGTAAATGACAAACAAAAAACAAAAACTAAAGGATATTGTTTTTTTATCTGCACTCTACTTCCTTACTTCCCCTGATGACTCTCCACAGTTTCGCATTCATTATTCATCTTCCTGCCGCTGCACAGAGGCACCTGCTGCTCCCTACGCATCTGAGCGATCACTGGAAAGAGGCTGAGCAGACGACGCGACATGGATGGTATACATGTGTAGAGGCTAGTCTACCTCCCTCTTGGCTAAAATGCCTTCTGAGTTTCACAGTTCTAAACGTAACTCGTGAAATAAAGAGTAGTTTGCACCACACAGTGACCCGAAACCTACATTTTGCCCGGTAACATGAATACCGGGCTCCAGTGGTACTTGAAAGCAAAATTTCAGGTTAATTAGCGTTTATATAGGCATCGATTTTGAAAACAGACATTTACAGGCACCTATACGAATTGAGGCTACAACGCCCGAAATAGGTATATATAGGCACTATAAACGCACTATAAAAGCTCTCCTCGCCCTCTAATTTGGGCTCACGTGTCAAACTGACACGATATGAGCACAAGAAACGAAACAGGCGTTTGCATATAATTCGGCTATAGTCATAACACTGTATATCCTTAATCAAGCATAAGACGCGCGGTCTGCCTGCTCCAAAGCTTGCTACAAAAAGATTTGTCTACCACTCCTTCGGCTCAACAATTATTTCATCTGGTTATCCTGTGAAACAAATCCGTCGTAATAGAGCGCAGTCCCCATACTTGAGATACATACTATTGCTATTTGCAACTGGTGATTTGCTGATGCGCCATTCAATGCTGTGGCTGACTCGTGCCTTCCTTTCTACATTCTACGCAACGCCGTTTCTTATAGGTTAGTGTGCTTGGAATAAGCGTGCCTGTTTAGTGTAGAACGCCTGTCCGTTCACAGTATTGCGGCCTGGCTGCCCGCATTTTCAAGGCATTCTACGAAACACGAGAAGCAACAAAAAAAGACGCGTACATCTATCTACCCCCACGACGAGCTGGAGTAAACGTGTCGCAGGGAGGTGAGGGTATCGGTTGAATGCTGCGTAATTGAGTATGGTTTGTAAAGTGCTTAATTGTCATTTCGACTTCATTATTTCTATTTATTGAATGAAGGAGAAGCGCTGCCCTCAAAGAGCGATGTGACACTGTTGTTGGGTTGTACCACACTGCTGCTTGAAGGTACTGTTGCTTCCATCGCATCTACACGAGTCAAGAAAAGCGTCAAGTCAAACAAAAGCCATGTAAAGACGCCTTTGACTGAATTCGAAACGCGCGATCTGGTGCCTACGTATACCGGTTAGCTGGTGAACGGCTGTGCAGCGCGAGAAGTTAGTTTTTTACTAGCAGACGTTGCCTGCAACGGCCTTCAAGTTAATGTTCTCTCAATGACGTTTCGTTTGATATTCATGAAAGCACGTTAGAGGGTGCTTGCATGACTGTTAGTCGTGATGACGTCACGTGAGTCAATAGTGATCAAGTCGGTTGGCCAAGTCATAAGTATAACATTATTGCTCTCTCACAGACGTTTCGTTCGATATCCATGAAAACAGGTTAGGACAGCGCGTGCGTGTGTGATAGACGTGATGACGTCACATGAGTCACTAGTATTCACGTCGCTAGGCCTGGTGAGAGGATTCAAGTTATTACTCTCTCAAAGACATTTCGTTTGATATGCATGAAGACAGGTTAGGACACCACGTGCGTGTGTGATAGGCATGATGACGTCACGCTAGTCACTAGTGATGACGTCACCGGGCCTTGTGACAGCGTTCAAGTTATTACTCTTTCAAAGACATTTCGTTTGATATGCATGAAGACAGGTTTGGACACTGCGTGTGATAGGCGTAATGACGTCACGTGAGTCACTAGTGATGACGTCACTCGGCCTAGTGCCAGCATTCAAGTTATTACCCTTTCAAAGACGTTTTGTTTGATATGCTTGAAGGCACATTGGAGAGTGCTTGCGTGAGTCTTAGGCGAGATGACGTCACGCCACTCACTAGTGATGACGTCACTGGGCTATGTGACAGGTTCAAGTTATACTCTCTCAAAGACGTTTCGTTGATATATATGAACTCAGGTTAGGACACTGCGTGCGTGGGTGTCAGACGCGATGACGTCACACTAGTCACTAGTGATCACGTCACTAGGCCCGATGACAGCGTTCAATTTATTAGCCTCTCGAAGACGTTTCGTTTGGTATACATGATGGCAGGTTAGACATTGCGTGCGTGGGTGATAGGCGTGATGACGTCACCTAAATCACAAGTGATCAAGTCAGTTGGCCGAGTCATAGGTAACACGTTATCGCTCTCTCAAAGACGTTTCGTTTGGTATGCATGTTGGTAGGCGAGTAAAGTTTCATTTGATATGCATGACGGAAGGTTAAGACAGTGCGTGCATGGGTGATATGCGTGAGGACGTCACCTAAGTCACTCGTGATCAGATCATTGGCCTGGTTAATAAGTATCAAGTTATTATTGTGTGGACAGCGTTGCCTTTGATATGCATGTCGAAGGTGTGATTAGTGCTTACGCGGGTGATAGACGTGATACAGTCGCGCGAGTCACATTGTGTCACTAGTGACTCATTCATGGCTTTTTCCTGTTAAATTCACTCCAAAGCTATTCACTCCACGCATTCCCGAAAATTCTGGGTCGTTTTGATGTCACAATGTCATCAGGATTAAATTCACTGGCGTCCGGATTAAATCGGCTGGCGGTTGGATTAATTTCAGTGGCACTTGGATTAAAATGAATGGCACCTGGATTAATTTCAGTGGCGGCTGGATTAAATTGACTGGCGCTTAGATTAATTTGGCTGGCGCTTGGATTAAATTGAGCGGGAAAACCTGTAGTATATACTATGAACTCGAGGTGGTTAAAGGTGGGAAGTAGACCCGAAGCGCAAGCTGTTAGAAAGTGTGCGTGTGCCACCTCTCGTTTAGTCCTTGGAATGTCCGCTGGATGGCGGTGTTTTTATATGGGGAATATATGATGAAAAGATGCGAGATGGTGGTACTTGGAGTGTTGAATAGATGGGCGAACAGACACACAGACAGATGCATGAATGGACGCATGAACGGACGCAGGGGCGGATGCATGGACGAACGCAGGAACGGACGCACGCACGGACGGGCGGATGGACGCATGTACGGTCACACAGGCGGAAGGAAGCAAGAACGAATGGACGGACGAATGCTTCGCCCCACTCTCCACCGTTCCCTCCGTGGATATGCTGCCAATTTTTTTTATTAACTCAATATAATGGTTGAAGTTCAAAAAACAATCAAGTTCTACACCGAGAAATGTCCATTTTTCAGAAGGAAATATTTCATGGTTATTAACATATACCGGGAGTGCGTTATCTCGGTTTTTTTACCTAGAGCTGAAAATAACAAATTTTGTCTTGTGTGTGTGTGTGTGTGTGTTGTGTGTGTGTGTGTGTGTGTGTGTGTGTGTGTGTGTGTGGTGTGTGTGGTGTGTGGTGTTGTGTGTGTGTGTGTGTGTGTGTGTGTGTGTGTGGTGTGGTGTGTGTGTGTGTGTGTGTGTGTGTGTGTGTGTGTGTGTGTGTGTGTGTGTAGTGGATTTCGCGCCAACCCTTGATTACACTGAAAGCAAAGAAACACGTACAAAAAACAATATTTCTGATAATTTTCTTTTCGCCCAGTATTTAGTTATATACATTCGTTCTCTTTTTCTTGGTAAGCTACCCGATTCTTCGCCGATCCCCCAGGGTGGGTGTAAGCCACGAGTTTATGATCTACATCTACATCATCTCGTCACTTAAAGCGTGCTAACCATTGCACAGAAGGAAAATTACGCGAAAGCCTCACTTATACAAGCCACTTTCAACTTTATCGATTACATGTAGTATTCCCCTATTTAACTTCTCGAGCAACAACATAAGATAAAAAGTATGCACTAAGTGGTTAAAGTACGGCTCTAGGGGCAGGATACCACTCCGCCTTCAACTTTCAAATGCGAAGCTTAAGGATCCCCAATGTTTTACATTACCTCGATGATCAGATTCATCTCCTGGTTTCGCTCTGCCTCCATGATCTCCCGCCATTGACCAAGCTACAATGTGATATCACCCCGCCGTGGTGGTCTAGTGGCTATGGTACTCGGCTGCTGACCCGCAGGTCACGGGATCGAATCCCGGCTGTGGCGGCTGCATTCCGATGGAGGCGGAAATGTTTGTAGGTCCGTGTGCTCAGATTTGGGTGCACGTAAAGACCCCCAGTGGTCTAAATTTCCGGAGCCCTCCACTACGGCGTCTCTCATAATCATATGGTGGTTTTGGGACGTTAAACCCCACATATCAATCAGTTACAGTGTGATTTCGTAATCATGCGATAGGAAGTCACATGAAAGCACTGTGACGTCATAAGAAGGTCTCACATTTTGGCTATTTGTGATGTAATTATGACGTCATGTTGACGTAATCAACGTGATGATACCTTTGGCCTCACTGGTGTTAACGCCGACAGAGACGTCAACATTAGACACCGGGTATTTTTCGCATTTGATGCGCATGTAAAGATTTCGTCTTAATCTTTTGCTTGCTGTAGCCACTTCAGGGTTATTTACAAAAAAACTTCACAGAAACAGATGTAGATGTTAGAAATATAGCTTGGTCCTTTCTCTTATCTGATTAAAGCTCACAAGCTCTATTTTCTATTTACCGTGTAATATGTCGTACTGTTTCATTTACGAGTGGCCTTTGATATGTCCTTGACCAACTCTAGTGTATGGGCTGTCAGAAATAAGTGGAAACTTTTTCGCTTGACTCAATACGGAACAGGGGAAATGGATCAAAGACTACATTTATTTGTAGTCTTTGATCTTTGACGTCCTTTAAAGAAATTCATAGGAGACAATATTGTATTATTTAACTGCAGAGTACCAATCACGACATAGATATATCGAAATGAGTTAATGGACGGGAAAAAAAACAATTGACCGCTGCTGGGGACCGAACCTACAACTTCGTACAACACGCCCGATGCTCTACCAACTGAGCTATGGCGGTGGCCATCCTTGTTCACTTTATTAACGACATTTTCATTGCTCTTATTTATATTGTGAGCGTAGTTACCGACTCTTCTTAATGAATTGTACGAGTCCTCATCATTTGTATAATTTCCTCATCAGTATATATCATCATCAGTGTGTGCCAGCTCGAGCTCGCCTCGAATAAAGCTCTTCCTCATAAATGGCGAGCTCGAGGCGAGCTCGAGCTGGCACACTGATGATTATATCTACAGATGAGGAAATTATACAAATGATGAGGACTCGTACAATTGATAAAGAAGAGTCGGTAACTGCGCTCACAATATACATTCAATATTGCTGCATGCCTGCTAGAAAGTTCATCATCTGACGTAAATTTATTTGATTGAAACGTACGAGGGTCCATCGGTAGGAGTGAATAACTGCAACGAAAATGTGACACTACATCACATGTCGGCGTGGACAAACCTGCTTAGGAATAGTACTGCATATGGGGTGCCCGTCCCTCCAGATTAAATAAGCTGCAACTATTTCTTGTTTCGCCGTAATAATGAAAAAGCCTCTGCATGTTTAAGTTATTCCGAGCATTGTAAATACCATGTTTTATTTTATCAATGTGCACATATTGCTTGAGGAAATGGAGGGACTGATTTTCATACCGAGATCGTTCATACCATCAGCGTTCGTTGCGTGGTAAGTAGAAAGCATTCGTTTGCTGCGTTAGTTTCAAAGCCCGTTATCTGTCATGTTAAGCTCTATATATATGTGCACAAAAGGAAATAATGCCTGTAGCGAGCTTTTCTTCTGAAGAAAGTGTACTAATCAAGTTCTAATATTGAAATTTGATCAACCAGCATACAGAAGAAGAGAACCGTATGCACAGCGACTAGAATGTGGCCTTGCCAGCTCAGCAGTGAATGTAGACAGCTTATCAAGGCTGTCCAAACTCCTTAGTGACATTCGAAAAAGCCACGTGAAACTGGACACTCGGTCAAAGACAGCAGATACAGGGTAAAAGTCAAGAAAGACGCCAGATTTGATAGTGGGAGAGTAGCAAAAGATGGTACTCGGGATTCTTCGAGAGTGAGAGGAGCGAGAGTTGAGAGTTAGCTGTACAGCCTTCTTGGAACACCCTCTCACGCTTGATTCTAAGTGCCCGCGACGCAACCGTTGCGTCATGACTCTGACCCCACAATGCCATGCCCCGTTAGATGATGGTTGGTACAGCAACCCGCTGAAGAATTCTCGAGTTTCTGGCGACCCCTATTTCAGATGTCCCGTCTGTTTCTCGCGAGAAAAACAGATACAGAGAGAGAGAGAGAGAGACACGTTTCCAAATTGGGCAAGCGTTTCCCTTTTTAAGCGGGCCAAGCTGAGTGCTAGGCAGTCTTGTTTCTGAAAACCGCTCCTTGTCTGAGCCATCATGAAAGCAGTCCTGGTTCTCGCTGTGTTTTTCGTCATCGCCTACGTCGCTCCCCAAGGCGCCACTGAGGAGCACCAGCACGAAAGCCACGAAGGTCATCATGGCGACCACATCGACGAGCATGGGCGCCATCGCCCGCACCATGGATCCGTCTGCAGTAAGTTGTCGCCGGGTTTCTTCATTCTCAACGAGTGTCAATCTCTCTCCCCCTTGATCTTCGTTGTTGCCTCATCCCTCGGGGGGACTGCATTAATTGATTGCGACCTACTGGATGAAATGAGATTGACACGCCGGCTGTACTAAATGGCATACCAGCAGTTGTATGTACGCCGGCTAAAAAAAAAATTCGTTTTTCAATAAACAGCCGCTCTTTACTTCTTTATGAACGCGTGAAAAGTACTTTGACGCCATGTTTCATAAGACAGCTTGTCGTAGGAGTCAGGGGCAGAAGGGGTAGACTTTCAAGAACTCTGTAGAGCCACACGGGGTTACTTTGTATTTTAGCAGGTAAATTTTAGAAACTATACGTTGAAATCGTGAAGATCAATCGTGAAGATCAAAGCGTGAAGATCAATCTTCTTTTCTTTCTTTTCAGATTTGTCTGAGCAATCCCTGGCTGCAGTGGTTGAATGTGTAGTACGAAATGTTACCGAGGAGGTAGGTATTTTCGATGTGGTAGTTCATGTAGCTTCTAGCCTGTGCTGTAGTTCGTACACATCCAGTCATCTGAGATTCTTTTTTTCTAGTGCCGTAAGCATAATTTCGCGGACTCACTCATGAGTAGACTCAATCAGACTCCCAAATACTCCGATCTAGCCGTGAGTCTGAATCTTAGAGAGTCCGGGTAACTAATATTTTCGTGAGTCTGAGTCCGAGTTAGTCTAAAGCTCAAAATATATTTCTTGAGTGAGTCTGAGTTAGCTCCACAAGCTTTGCTGACCTCTCGCCATAATTACTACAATTCAGGTACATCACACGAGAGGCCAGCGTTTTTGGTGGTTTATTTTTGCAATGCATACCTTCTTAGACGGAACGATAATTCTAGTAATGTATGTCTTCGGAATTAACATCTTGCGTTTCTTTGTATGAGTGGGTGAAAAGTCGTCGCAGTGAAGGCTGTACAAAATTACGCCGCTGCCACTTAGCACCTAAACTTACTTATTCCGACTTCTGTGGTCGATCGCGCCTGTATCATTTTCTGCTGCCTCCACCACTCAACATCCACCGCTCATGGTAAATGGCTATAAATAGAAGGTGGGTGGGTGTAGTAGACATTGAGGCTAGATGTGGCATACTCATCTAGCCTTTTTCGCCTGCTAATGAGACCCTTGAGTGGTCATCAATATGGTAAACGTTATAATGGTGAAACATCTGAGGAGGGTGCGTGAAACGTAAACTCATCCCCTTTTACGCACTTCATTTTTAGCGCTATTTATATTCGATAGAAAGGCGCTGGTGTTGTTCAAACGATAGGTATCCGAGAAGTCAGATGGTTAATGCTATATACGTATTGCATATAAAAAAAACAGTATATGTAGATCAGCTATAGGCCCCAGAATACCTAATTACCGTCATTTCGTAAACAATTTTAATATTATCAATGGTGCCACTTGAGAGTAAATGTGTATTGTATAATGTTATTTTCAATACGCTTGCGGTCTGCATTTAGTTTGGGGTGGGCATGTTCTAACAATTTTAAAGCGCGTATTGTCGGGGGCCTGTCTTAGTGCCCAAGTGTCGAGCTAGCATGACGAGAACTGGTGAGACGTGAAGTTAAGGTCATTGCATTTGCAAAAAACACTCTATCGGTTTTGCAAACAAAAATCCTCGTTCACATCACGTGTGAACGTTACTCGCAGATTCGAGGAAAACTGGAGAGTGTAAAAGAAAGCCTTCGGTGTGACACCATCCTGTGTGGAATTAAGAAAACTTGCGACCGAGACGGTACTCTGGTAAGATTTGTCATTTCATATCTCTGCCAACATTCTCCGCAAGCAGCCCTTTCTATACCTAATACAGCGATACAGTTTAAAGTAGCGGAAATGTTTAAAATTATGTCACAGTTCTTGCATGAATATATATATATATATATATATATATATATATATATATATATATATATATATACATATATATATATATATTTATTTATTTATTTATTATAAAGAGTCTGGTTGTTATTTTTGCTAACGCAGCTTTCACTCAGTTAAACTTAACTGAAGATGACGACACGGGTCACCCATTTCTTATAATAATGTTCAAATGTGGTACGAGGTCACGCCTCTTCCTTAGACGACATTATTTGCTTATTTATCGCGCTTCAAAGATCAAACATAAATCTCGTGTTTAGTGAGGAATAAGTGGCAAATTATGTGACATAACTTATTAAATTAGGTAACCTTCAGAGAATACAATTACCCCATGTTTATTATGCACTCTTATATTAACAGCGAAGCTAGTTGGTCTCGGCGAAACTCCACTTGGCGTAGAGACTATCTCGGGCGAGTACGCACCACTGTAAGTTGGTATGAGCCGAGCATCTCCTAGCATAGCGTACAGCTATGCTGTGCTTTGCTAAAAGCCTAGCACAGCCTAATATAATAGGGGAAGGTGGGAAAGAGGAGCATCACAGCATATCATATTACATCAGTTAGGGGTGAGAAAAAAAGTGGGGGTGAAGATGAAGAGAAGGAGGCGAGTAGAGGGCTAAAGCAGAGCATACCCCTGTATAGTATATATTATAATTCAGCAAGGTTATGAACAAGAAACTTGAGTGCAAGGAGGACTGATGCTGAGAGGGTAAAAAGTGGCCCAAGCACGGACAGTATAGCACAGCAAGAGTTGTGAAAGAGGAGCAGAGAGCGGGGATAAGTAATGTGGGAAGCAGAAACTGGCGAAGGAGGAAAGCAGGCAATATATAAGAGAGAAAAGAATAATAACAGGATAAAGTATTAAAGATGCATGAAAGAAAGACGAAGAATGAGATGAGAAAAAAACACGGTCTATGTTCGAAAAGTGCAGTGGTGCCTATTTACTTATATTGCAGAGGCATGAAATGGCTTTATTATTTTAGAGCACTTAACCCTGCAACTTTTTCTGCCTTTAACGGGCTCATAAGCTGTGTCGGAGTAAACGCGGCAAAATAATTAATTCACAAGTGTAGCTCTCGATCTTCCTTGTAGCGCCTAAGTGCTGCACGTCGCATACGGCAACGTTCACGTGGACATGACGAACAATGTGCAGTCACAATTTATGTTGTCCGGTGAAAAACGCGTGCTCGTTCATGTGAAAATTTCAGTCGAATCGCACCACCCGATGCCGCGAATAAATACCCCTAAAAAATCACCAGACCATAATAGTACAAGAAGTTCTCTTCCCGCACTTGCATCTCTCATAACCTTTTTAGCCTATGACCGCGTGTCACGTAGGAAACAAAGATTTACACGTACACACTGTCTTCTCTTTAACAACCCAACACTGCAATTGCCTGTTCAGAAATATGAATGCCTTACAATTGAGCGACTGACTAACCTATCAAGGAGCCGCAGCCTTAAGTGTGTATGTATTTTGTCACTTTGTAAAGATAGATAAATTAACTCGTAATATGGTGAATACAGGATTATCGTTCTCGAACAACTGCCATGTAAGCTTGATGGTTCCCTCGAGAAACATCAAGCGACGGATGTCACTGGATGCGGATGCCAGAGTAAAGAATCGTCAAAGAATGGGAAAGTTCCTATTTGTTTTGAAGCATAAATAATGGATGTTGTGCACACTTTCATTTCACTTTACAGGAGAACAACCGGACTGATGTTTTCACGGTGAGTTTCTTCTACCATGACAATTTCTTCAACTTTCCTATACTTTTAAACTATAACAAGGCTCAACTGTTTCTTTTTATTTCATTATGAGTTAATGGGAGCTAAAGATTGTTATAGCTGATATTATACGACAGTATACTGTTCCCTCTAAAATTGACTATAGAAGAAGAGATTATACAGTCAAATTTTCCTGCTGTTAGCACAATCTCAAAATTTTTGATAACTTTGGCAGAAAGTGTTTTTGATACAATATAATGTTAATCAGAGAGATATTATGGAAATAAGTGCTACCGCAGCTCAATTTCACGCCGTGCTTTCACCTCACACGTGACTCAAGACAAAATGCCCGCGCTTCTGCTGCAAGATTGTGTGATCAGGCCAATTGAAGGAATGATTTCCTGGCAGTTATTTCATTCTCAAATACATTTTATGTACTAGCAAGGAATTTTATTGTTTAGCGAGATTATGTTCAACATTGCAATATAAACTTCCCCATAGGCAAGTGAATATTGCAATGTTGCAATATTCTAACTCCTTAGTTAGAAGCCATAAGAGATATTAAAGTGGAAACTATGATTATTCCGTGAATAATATTTTGTCAATTTTATAAGACGTTGAAATAGATATATGTCTCGTGCAACGATCTAAAAGCAGCAGAATTGGGAGACTCTTAAAATATTACTTGTTAGAAACACGTACACACACACGCACGCACCGAAGCAAACAGATGTAGTCGGCGCGTTAACCAATCTCGTCATAAACAAAATTCGTTGAGAATTCTTAATTTGGAGTTGGTAGTAAATTTTCACTTGTTTTTTTTTTTACACCCTTCAGCATGAACAGAACGACATGCTTCGTGCTGCGTTCATGGGATGCCGGCCTCAATCAATGGCCACTTCTGAAGAATCGGTTCAACATGCTACAGCTGAAGCCTAGATTTGTATATAGAAATTGATGAGCGCACAATAATTTACTAACGAATGCAATAAATGGGCAATGTGTGTTCCTTTCCTGGTTCTCTGGTTTCAAGCTGAAGGCGCTGCACAATGCTTTCTACACGCAATCGATTTCTGTCTATATAGCTCGTCTGTTACATTTATTTGTTTGTTGTTTTTACGCAATCTGCGTTACACTAAAACGGCTAAATTTCCAGTGACACCAACTCCACAGCTTTTCCGTGATTCGGTAATACGGTAATATAGCCTGCGTGCCTTTTTATTCGTATGCTATATAATTAAGTGTTCTTGTGGAACCACATTAATGCAATAGAAATAGTCGTCAATCCATCCGCTTCGTGATGACGCTTTTATAACAATGCTATATAATAACACAATGACGTCCCCACGCTTTGCCAAGGGCTGTTCATTACTCAAATAGGTACTTTCCTCAAAATTGTTGATTTACTTGAACCGTCCAAGTCTTCGCAAAATGCCCTGCACGCCCTTTAAATGTGTTCCTCTCTACGGGCCTGTGTGTGTGTGCGCGCGCGCGCGTGTGTGTGTGTGTGCGCGCGCGCGTGGTGTGTGTGTGTGTGTGTGTGTGTGTGTGTGTGTGTGTGTGGTGTGTGTGGTGTGTGGTGTGTGTGCGTGCGTGTGCGTGTGTGTATACTTCCTCCCTCTTTATACTAAAAACACATACATCCGGAATACCCATCAGAAACTAGACCTTCAGCACCCGGCCATCGACTCGCTCTCATAAGTCCGCAGCCGATAAGCCATCACAGCGGTTATCTCGCAGTGCTGAATCACTGTCTACTACATGATTATTGCGATAAGCAAGTGGCTTTGAATGACACGACGAGGACACCAGCAGCACAAGCCGTTTATGTGGCTACTTGAATTATCTCATTCATTCTGACCAAGCGTTCATAGTTATCTTATAACGAATGGTGTGACGAACTATTGCCATTTGGTGTCCTTTAGACAAGAGGCTCATCCTTAATCGTGACTGACCTTATGAATACTATCCGCTGGATACCACTCTGGAGTTAAGCTCCTAACGTACTTCTTTCTCTTTCATTTTCTTTATGCTTTCTTAAGCTTTCAATTCCCTTATCTCATTCTCGAACAGAGTGAAGAACTATAGAAACACCACCTTGCGTTTGCAAAAAAAAAAAGCTATCGTTCACTCGCTCCCTCATTTACATGCGAATGCGTGAACATAGTTTGAACTCATGTCGGAAACAACGCATCTTCAAAGAATAATCTTGCTGCAATCTTCACATCGCGATAGCGAAGGACAGTTGAAGGCTTTCTAAGCATATAACATCGATGCCTGCGATTCCGGAGTAGAAAAGAGACAGTCCCGAGTTGCGCTGACTTCATTCTATCTGCGTCTCCATACTGCTGCTGCATCGAAAACGTTCAAGAAGCGAGAACTCCTCTGCTGCAAGCTGAAAGGTAAGTACATGCTCTTTACAAACCATTTTCCACGTGCATGCTGCTTTTTCGCAAGTTGATGTGTTTTCCTCTATTATTTACAATAAGCCTTGGCGTCCAACTTTCAGCTTCGTCAATAATATCTCGGCACCATTTCGTGGTTTGAGCGTTTGATGAATGTATGTTTTGCATGGTGTTCATACCGAGCGGCGCCGGAAGGCCTGAACAGCAAAAAAAAAAAAAGCACATGATCTGCGATTCTGTAAAATTTAAAATCACGTGTGAGCTCGTGGGACAAGGCCGGGTGTTTCATTCATGGTTTGCCTTCATAAGAATTCAATACGAGAGAGAGTGGGCAGCAATTTCGATACGCTGTCGACTTGATCTTTCATACAATTCATTTTTTGTGTATTCGGTTTTGTAAAAGTACACCGTGTTTTAAGAAATACGGAGCCCTCTGTCATGACCTTCTTATTTGAATTTACTGGCAACTATTTCTGCAGAAGAGGAACATTCTAAATTGTGTAACGCTCATGGAAAGATAATGATGCAAGTTATAAGGCATCAAATCACTGTTGCGTGGCTCAGTCAAACTTTGAGTCAAATTTGGCAACGCCAGGCTGCGGAAATCACCGTATGTGGAAGGAAACCCTCAAGGTATAAGATTTCGCCAACACACGATGACTCTCATTTTGAGATACGTTATTCACGTTCGAAGCGTACACTCAATAGCCATGCAATTGCAACATTCATTCTTGCGTCATTATTCCTCTTGTCACGCTCTCGGAACGTAAATCGTGTGCGTAACAATGTAACAATACCTGGGATTGTACGTGCCAAAACCACGATGTGTATAGGAGGGACGCAGCAATGAAGCCCTCCGGAAATCTCGACCATCCGTTTTCTTTTTTTTTATTTGTGAACCGACATCGTCGAGTACATGGGCTTCTGCAATTTCGACTATACATTGAAATGTGACCACCGCGGCCGGCCGGAGTCGAAACTGCGACCTTCTGATCAACAGCCGAGCTAAATAGCCACTGCTACATCGCGGTGAACTCCGCGTACATGTAAGAGTGAAAATAACCCGCTCATCGTTCCTGAAACTTGGGTAATTCCCAGAAAGTCAATTGAAAGATCATATCTAGGTGACGAATGGGGTGGCACTCGGCCATCGCAACTCTTGGCAGCAGCGGCTACCTCGTTACCATGGCGACGCCCTTCTATTCCTTGCAACACAATGCCGCCTAGTGGCAAGGGCGATCGCTGTTCTTCTATTTTCACGTTTCTTACGCAACTTGCGCTACTGCCCTAATAATCTGGTCACTGCCATAGTTAGCCGACGAGTGAGATCATTGCGGGGGGAAGATTGACGTAAAAGGCTGCAAAGGCCGATCTCTCCTCTGTTTCTTTTTTTTTTGTCTTTTCTCTGAAATATAACTCTTTGCCCAATATACCAGAATGCCTGTCAGGTGCGCTCTTCTTCTCCTGACTTATGGCAGTTGTCTCGTCTCTATCAACGACCAACTTTGATGTCATCTACGGTGATGACATACACACTCAAGAAGGTTGACAATCAAAATGATCGTGGTCATTTCTGGACAACTGAGTCGCAGAACGGCGCCGACTATAAGACATAACATGGGTGACGGTTGATTGTTTCCACGTGGGTCGTGTCACGGCTGCTCGTCATGTAACGACCCCTCCAGGGCAGAACTGACTCGCGTAACACGTCGCAGCGTTGGTTCATTGCGAAAGCAATCATTGCATGTTATGATAAAGCGGAAAGTTTGACAAGTAGTGCTAAATTTTTTGTGGCGCTGTTGTCGGTACATTCAACATGGTTCGCCGCTGCGGTATAGCGCTCACAGTGCTCGTTTCCTGAACGAAAGTCGCAAATTTTGAGCCGGACCACTGAGTTCGTATTTCGGGGAAAGCGATATGCCAGAAGACCGGGTACAGTGCAATGTCAGTGCACTCGGCTGCATTTTCGATGGTGGCTAAAATGCTTGAGGCCCGTGTGCAGAGATTTACCCCGCATTCTAGAACGTCCTTCACTCAACGCTTCACCTTCACTTGAGAAAGCCGATGGAAGCGCCATCTCTAAGAACGGCAAGTCACTGCATGTCAGGGATAGTCTGCGGCGATTCTTGAGTACCACAGCGTAATTTTCAGCCAAGCAGTGGCGCACTGCTCAACTCTGTCAAGTCAAGGGTGAAAGTCGAGTCGAGGAGCGTGTGTGAATACGGGGTTAGACGCACGTTAAAGAACCCCAGAAGGTCGGAATTCAAGGAGCCCTCCACTATGGCGTCCCTCGTAATCATATAGGTGGGCTTGGGACGTTGAACCCCGACAGTTATTATTATTACTATACTGTGTACCATTGGACACAGAGCACATTCATGAATTATCGTGGAGATAGCAGCACGAGTTCCTATAAGTCTTATCTATTACTCAGCCTCTTTTCCCCCTTGACTCTATCGACAAAAACGGAAGCACGAGTTCAATTGCTCGACGGCCAACTAAAGCTTATCCAGTTTCGGCATGCGATAAGAAGTCATACAGATTCCTTCCCTTGCACTTCATTAGCTCTCTTTCTTATCTCCAACTGATCACTCCATACACCCAAAACGGATGGTGGCGTAGCCAGACCAAACGATCGTACCACTAATGAAACGTGGAAAGAAATAGTTTGTTGGAGTAGGATCATTACACCATCCAGCAGCTTGAAAGGCTCCAAGTGGGCTGTAAACTGCAATACAGCGGAACATTAGTCAGTATTGAATTTTGTATATCGCACTTGGGGCCTTAAGCGAAAGTTTAAACAATTATTGTCCCAGCGACGATCTTACTATCGGCTTTGGCACATCTAATAAAACTGCTTTTAGATGCTATACAAATTTTATCGGTTTTTACAGACTATTTTGTGGATAGGTTTCAGTGCTGCACATTGGGCTACAGTCTTCCCGTTCTGTATATTTAACAACTAAACGAACAGTATCAATGCATTCACATAAAAGTGGTAGGATTGGTGCATTCCACGTTTCATGACCTCATTAATTTTTGCTGCAATATACAAAATCAAAAGAGTATCATTTCATAGCCTGATTTGGCGGCAGCTATGTGTACCACGTAAAGTGTTCAAAAGTGAAAAGCTCGGGTCAAACAACTTCCCTCGCCTTCTGTTCTCGCGTGTATGTTTTTTCTTTATTTTTTTACTGTGGTACTTCTTGTTATTGTTAAAACTTGATAACAGAGGCTCAGAGAGCGATGCATTTTATCCATCAACATGTTGCGCTTGTCAGCTTATTTTATCTCTATTTACTCTGTGTGTTCAGGTTTTCTGTGTTTGTGTTATGTCTGTGTTGTCGTCGGCCCATAGACGTACGCGTTGGTCGCGGTAGTCCAAAAAGCTTAGACAGCCTCGAACGGTTAAAACAAGTTTATTCCTATTCGGATGGAGGCGGCGGCCGAACTGCCGGGGGAAACGACGGTGGCTCGTTTTCGCCGAGCGGGGAAGGGAGAGTCAACATCTGGAAGCAGTTTCAGCAACCGGTCCTTCGCGGGTTCGGAGCGCTCGTGACACAGGGGTGCTTGGAACACAACATCTCCTCCCTCCTTAGCTTGTCGCTTGGAAGCAATCTGGGGGCCGCCATGGGCGCGTGGACGCTCTGGACGCACTAGGAAGAAGCCTCCGCTCGCTGGGTGTCGTTCCTCTTGTGTTCAGGGCCGGCGGGCGGCGGGACGGCGACGGCGCCGATTCATCTGGTGCGAGATGCCAGGCTAAGTGGAACGAAGCTTCCGTCGAGGTGGCTGCTTGAATGGGAGGTTCCCTTGGCAAATTACCTAAACGGCGTAGCTGATTAAGGTGGCGGCGTGTGGCCCTTCCACCATGTCGACGAGCCATGACCGCAAACCTATGCGTTTGAGTGCCGTCGCTTCAACCCAGCCGGGCTTTCTGTGGAACTGGCGGGCGTATATGCGCTGTCCACTTTCAATTCTCCTGCTATGCGGGAGCTTTTCTTCCTCCGACGGTGCTTTCGCTGAGGCTCCGGGACAATTGCTGTCAGCTGGGTTCTCATTTCTCGTCCGAACATCAATTTCGCTGGCGTTTGATCAGTAGTGCTTTGAACAGTGTTGTGCTGTCTGAAGAGAAAGCGCGCGATGCGGCGTTGCATTGTCCCAGTCCTGGTCTTTAGTAAGGGCGCGCTTTAGCTCAGCCACGTAGCGCTCGGCTTGTCCGTTCGTAGCCGGGTGGTAAGGAGCTGATGTAACAGACGAGACGCCGTTGTCGCTGTAAAACTTGAGAATCTCCGTGGACACAAACGGAGTGCCGTTGTCCGAGACCACCTTGCGCGGTAGGCCAAACGTTGCAAACAACGACCGCAGAGGTGTCGATAACTGCTGCGATGTCATTGTAAGCCATTTGTGTTTACCTCCAGCCACTTGGTGTATGCGTCTACAACCACCAGGAACGAACACCCTTCGATAGGTCCAGCAAAATCAATGTGCAGGGTGTGCCAAGGCGTGTCTGGTCTTTCCCATTCAGGAATAGGAGCTCTTGGCGGGCTTCTGGTTGCATTGGCAAGGCTGGAATCGTGGACTGTAACGGCGTTTAAGTCATATAGTGCCGATGACGTTAGTGCTGTTCGGCTTGTATCTTGCGTCTGGCATTCCTGTGCGTCGACATTGTTGTTCCGTTGCACTGAAGTCTTCGGTCCGAGCTGTTACGCTTCGAGATGCATGCCTTTTCAATGTGTCACAGTTTTTGGCAAAAATTGCAGGTCGCTGTCTTGTATTGACATACCTGTGGATCGTGCATTGTCGTCGCATCGCCAACAGCGCTGTGTTTTTCTGCTTGATTTCGCCTTAGACGTGGAATGACCTGACTGCTGGCTGGTGTGATGCACCGGCTCGACGTTCCGTCGAATATCCCTTTGCTGGTGACCGGGCGCTCTCCGCTCGTTGGGCGATGTCGTAGGCTTTCGAGAAGGTGAGACCCGTCTCCGCGAACAGTGCGTTGTTGTAGGCCTGTGTCACGTAGTCCGCACACAAAACGGTCACGCAACATAACGTCCAAGGGGAGCATAGTGGTGTTAGCAGGTGTGGCAGTCGATCCTCCCTCCTGCGCAGTAGATGCAGAGTTCGCGGTCAACGTCTCGAAATTGCAGTCAGCAGCGAGCTTTTTGAGAGCCGCTACGTATTCGGCCACTTTTTCGCCTTCCAGTTGGTCTCGCCGTTGGAAGCGGGCTCGACAGCAGACCTCCGATGGCCTTGGGTCATAGTGCTCTTGTAGCGCTGCTACGATGTCGTCGTAGTCAACGGCTGCTGGAGTGCGTGGCTGAATCAGGGCACAGACTGTGTCGTATGTCTGCTGCCCACACAGCGTTAGCAGGTTGGCCCTCTTCATTGCTGCATCAGTGATGTTGTTAGCCTCGAAGTAAAATTGCAGGCGTCCAAACCACGATGACCTTGATGAGCCGTTGAATTCGGGTAGCCGATTTGGGAGCCCGTGCGTAGCCATAGCTTGTAGCTTGTCAATATCGTTGCGTAGCGTTGGTCCAAATCCCATCCTCGTCGCCACTGTTATGTCCGGTGTTGTCGTCGGCCCATAGACGTACGCGTTGGTCGCGGTAGTCCAAAAAGCTTAGACAGCCTCGAACGGCTAAAACAAGTTTATTCCTATTCGTATGGAGGCGGCGGCCGAACTGCCGGGGGAAACGACGGTGGCTCGTTTTGCCCGAGCTGGGGAAGGGGAGAGTCAACATCTGAAAGCAGTTTCAGCAACCGGTCCTTCGCGGTTCGGAGCGCTCGTGACACAGGGGTGCTTGGAACACAACAGTTTGCAAGTCAAATAATAACAATAACCATAACAATCATTCCTTGTTATATATTTCCTGTTCATAAATAATTGCAACCTAGTGTTTCTTTGTTTTTTCTATAGTTATCGAAGAACTTCCGGGATGGACCCCACAGATGCCACACGCAGAGCCATTACTTTTCCTGGCCGGCTGCTCCTAGCCGTGCTGCTGGTATTCGGACTCTTCGCGACGCAAGAAGCAAGTGCGATGGTGGGCTTCACCATGACGCAGGGAACCCAGGATGGCACGTACATTCGCTTCAACCGAGTGCCAACGAACATGATCGCGGATGTCACCAAAGAGCTCGGAGCCTTCCGGTTAGTGTTTCTTTATTATCAATATTGTCAAGATAACCATCATCAGTTTGACTACGCCCACTACTGGGCAAAAGCCTCTCCCATGATCCGCCAACCAATCCGGTCTTGCGCTTTCTGCTGCCAAGTTGTACCTGCGAACTTTTTAATCTCGTCGGCCCACCTAACTTTCTGTCTTCCATTCGCGCGTTTACCTTCTCCGAGAATCCGGTCATTTACCCTTAATTACCAGTGGTTATCCTGCCTACATGCTACGCGCCCGACCCATGTTCATTTCTCCGTGATTTCAGCAATGATATCATTGACCTCGATTTGTTCCCTGACCCATTCTGTTCCCTTCTTGGCTGTTAAGGTTATGCCTATCATTTTCCTTTCCATCACTCGCTGCGTCGTCCTCAATTTAAGCTGAACCCTCATTGTAATCCTCTAGGTTTATGCTTCGTAGGTAAGTACCGGCAAGATGCAGCTTTTATATATCTTCCTCTTGAGGGCTAATGGTAGGTTACAACTCATGATTTGAGAATGCTTGCCGAATTAGATCCAGCCTATCTTTATTCTTCTAATTATTTCACTGTCATGTTTCGGCTACGTGGTCACTACCTGTCCTAGTAGACGTATTCCTTCACAACTTCCAGCGTCTCTTCACCAATCGCAAAGCGCTGGTTTCTGCCAAGATTTTTGCTGATTACTTTAATTTTGTACATAATATCTTCAGACCAACTCCACTGCTTTCTGTGTTCAGTACTCTAATCATGAGCGGTAATTCATCTCTTGAGTACTCATTCAGGCAATGTCATCAGAGAACCGCAGGTTACTAAGATACTCTCCATTAACTCTTATCTCTAACTCTTCCCAATCTAGGGTCCTGAAAACCTCCTGTAAATACATGATCAATAGCGTTGGATAAAATGTGTCTCCGTGCCTTACACCCGTCTTTACTGGGATTCGGTCGCTTTCTTTATATATAACTATGGTGGCTGTAGATCCACTGTAGATTTCTTCGAGTATGCCTATGTAGGGCTCGTCGGTGCCCTGATTCCGTAGTGCCTGCATCACTGATGATGTCTCGACTGAGTCAAACGCCTTCTTGTAATCTATGAACGCTATGTTATAGATTTTGGTTGTATTCCGCACATTTCTTATCACCTGGTGATAGAAATGGAATATTGTATATTGTGGAGTATCATGCGCCAAAATCCTGCTGGTCCTTTTTTTGACAGAACTCTAATGTCCCTTTAACTATATCAGCTATTATTTTTGTCAATAGTTTGTAGAGAACGGACAGTAAGCAGATTGGCCTATAATGTTCCATGTCCTTGACGTCTCCTTTCTTATGAATTAATATGGTGTTGGTGTTCTTCCAAGATTCTGGTACCTTTCTTATCAAGAGACACTTCGAGTATAAGGTGGTCAGTATTTCTAACACAATTTCTCTGCCATATTTCAGCGGGTCCGTTGTTACCTTATCCTCACCAGCGGCTTTCCCTCTTTGCATTCTTTCTAGAGCTTTCCTTATTTCCCCTGTCGTTAATCGCCGGATGTCGAATTTCTCTGGGCTATTATTTCTTCTCACGATATCATTCTGGTTCTTTCGGCTTCTGTACAGCTCCCTATAAAATTCCTCGGTCACCTCAACTATCCTATCCATATTGGTTATGACGTTGCCTTCCTTGTCCCTCAATGTATACATCTGATTTTTGCCTATGCAAACGTTTGCCTGTGCAGCTTTCAAGCTTCTGCCACTTCTTTAAGCCTGCTATATTCTCTCTATGTTATACGTTGTGATGTCAGCTATTTTACGCCTATTTATTAACTTCGAAAGCTTAACTAGCTCTATTTTGTCGGTTGCATTTGAGGTTTTCATGATTTCTCATCTCATAATAAGATTTTTCATATCCAGAGATACTTTGCTTATGTCCCGTCTAGTGACTGTACCTCCGACTTCATTGCTCACTCTTTGATCAGTAAGATTATGGTTCATTATGTCAACGCTTACGCCGTTTACGTCGTTTAGAGCAGCGAATCTATTCTGAAACGAAACTTTGAATTCCTGTACTTTCCCTCTCACCACTAGCTGACTGCTTGGCTTCTTGCATGTCAGTTTATGGGTTTTCTTTTTTTTAATTAGGTGAATACGAGCTTTTACCATTATATGGTCACTGCATCTGATCTTGCTAAATACTTCTACATCATCTACAATGCCTGAGCGTGCACACAGAATAAAATGTATATCAAGTTTAGTTTCGCCATTAGGACTTCGACACGTCCACTTACGGTTGGCTTGTTTTCTGAAGAAGGTATTCAAGATCCTTAAATTATTATGTTCTAGAAAATTTATTAACTGTTTATTTATTGTATATAAGATTATACAATTTTTGGTGCCTGCATAGAACGCCGGCTGGTCGTTTTTTATGGGAAATATAACTTGTCAAGTTCAAATACATAACAGAAAGTGAATACAATGTCACTTAGTCATATCTGTTTAAAGTTTCAATCGTCATAAAAAATTACATAGGACCAATGTGCATTTCCAAATTACGATAAAGCTGAAACAGAAAAGAATGCAATCAGACCCGGAATGCATTGACATAATGCTGCTCAAGTTCAAAGTTTCGTCGCATAATAACAATACGTTAGACGTTATACCACAGACAACATACATAAAGAACGTTAATTCATATTTTATATGATGCAAAGGTTGATCCGCCAGGGCTTCTGAAAGTAATACCTAAAAGTAGAACGAAATTTTAGGTTTACAGCTACAATCTCAAGTAAGGTCTAAATCGTGTAAACTTATGCAAGTTGGGGACATGGGATGCGGTCTCATCTAGTGCGAGGACCAAGGGACGACTTTCAGCTCTCCCATAGTAGAGTACCGAGTACCGTAATTCCTGAACCACTTTCTTCTAAACACATTTGCGCTATTGCAAAAGAAGTAGCATATATTTATTGATTTTAAGTGGTGTACTGGCTTCCTGCTCAATCAACAAAGTTAAGAATTTTGCTTGCATTGATATCACCATGATTAACAACCGCACACTTGCGCGCAGGCATACTTTTCTCACATATATATGTAATTCTTATTAAACATTCTTGAAAGTCAGTGCTCTACCTCTGTGATCTTCGTCAGTCTTTGTATACAGCACTGTTTTTACACACACTGAAGTAAGGGTTCAGGATCAAATGTGACCGTTAGAACATGTTTAACGTATACGCAAAATACTTAAAAACGAGCACTATCTTAATGGCCTCCCACCGTTCCACGGTCTTCGCAGCTTAGAATGAAACCTGTGAATTCACGCTCTACATCACGTCACAGCCTTTGAGCCGCTGTAGTAGAATTGAGTCTCTAAAGAAAAAGGTGGAGCCTGAAAACATGCTGCACCTGTAGTCGTTAACTGTCGCGAACGCCTTCTAGTACCACGTGGTAATCGCAAGAGTGGTTTGAGATGGCCACGGCAGTGAGGAAACCATTTAGCCCGTCCTCTGTCACTGTTCTTGAGGTAGTAACACTTGGCAGTGTCAGTCGGCACTCCTCGGTGATCAATCACTATCCGAGAATTCAATCCTGAAAGGCTTTAGCTTCACACCAGAATGGGATGAAAAGTAACGGCGTAAGTTTCTACGAGATTGATTGATTGATTGATTGATTGATTGATTGATTTGTGGGGCTTAACGTCCCAAAACCACCATTTGATTATGAGAGACGCCGTAGTGGAGGACTCCGGAAATTTCGACCACCCGGGGTTCTTTAACGTGCACCCAAATCTGAGTACACGGGCCTACAACATTTCCGCCTCCAAAGTTTCTACGAGAGGTCACGAGTGACATTTCCGCAGTTTCGTGAATGTGTGTGTTACGTTAACATCTTTTTTTTTATTGCGCGTGTTACGTTACTCTGTTTTTCTCTATATTTGTTCTTATTCATTTCTTCGTCATCTTCCTGTATCCCCTTGCCATTCCGGGTCACAAAATAGCAACCTGTAATTTATCCTCCAGCATCCTCCTCTCATTTAGCATATGTATCATCATCATCTCTCTTTCTCTCGCTCCTTCTCTCTTTGTTTTCAGTTCTGAAATTTATTTGCGTATTTCTAAGTTATTGATGTTTTTTCCTCGCCACGTACGCACAGGTGCTCGCAGCCCGGCCTATACTACTTCTCATTCACCGCCATGGCACCGAGCCAAGGGTCGTGCCGCATATCGCTGCGGAAAAACCGCGTCCCTATCGTGACCGCGTTCGCCAGCAACAGCGGTTTCAGCTGGATTTCCAGCGGGGCCGTGCTGTACCTGTCCCAAGGTGACGTCGTCTACCCTTACGTGGAAGACGGAGCCATCCACGAGTCGTCGGCCCCGAACAGGGCCTTCACCTCCTTCTCCGGCTTCACAGTCAGCACAGACTCGCTCATGGCACGCAATGGTCCTGTAGTCGATGCCACTGAGGGACCGCTAACGTCACCGGACCCGTACGACGACATCGAAGAGCGCATGTATCGAGTGGAGCTCGCTAAGAACGCCACAAAATCTGCCTAACATTTCACTGCCACGCCGTTTTCGTCTAAGAATTTTTTTTAGTTCATCTTGTACCTGTCGCTCCATTTTTCCTCTCATTCATGTTCAGGTTATATTTATTATGTCATAATTAAGAATGAAGCACTCTTCAAGACTCTTTGGTCATGATTCTGGTAGAGTCAAGATAATAGCGGCGAAAGATCTTGCCACGTTGCGTGCTCGACATTACCAGCCGTTGGGGACACAATTGCTCCTAATCACCATTTTCGCATGCTTCAAATGGTGAAACCTGCTAAAGCTCATCCTTTAAATAAACTGTTGCTGTCATTTGGCTTGTGTGTGGCTGCCCTCTTGTTTCGCACGCTAATATACGCGGCGTTCCTTTGCCGCATACATATTATATGACATATGGACTATATGTCAGTGAGTCAGTACAGAAACTAAGGCTGGTTTTTTGTACGGTTTTCATAACACCATGAACTTTTGCTCATCGTAGCTCTGAGCTTGTTGGTCGCACTCTGCTGCCGGCGCAAGTGTATTTCAAAACAGTCCGTCATAGGGGAAGTGCAGTGAACGTGGTTACAACAAAAGCATGCAGGCTATGTATACATGCAGCGATGGAGTGATGACATATTCCACTGTGGTGCATCAAATTTTTTCCCCTAAAATTGATTTCTTTTTTATGAACATGCTCGCACGTGTAGAATTATGTACAATTAAAAATGACGCAACACACACAAAAAACGAGAATTACACCACGTATATGCCGTTCCAGGTCTCCGAAGACGTAAGGATGTTGCGGACAAGTAACCACGACCCCTCGGCGGCATTGACAACAGAAGGCACGCAAACATGCATGCTTACTGAAACAGAGAGACAAATAAACGTCGTTTGACCAGTTTTTTTTTTTTTAATGAGCCCCGAAAAAGCCCGTTCAAACAAATTAAAGCTTACTTCTATTCCTGTCTCTCGCTGAATTGAAATCGCTCGTTCGATGATACAATGCCTCGCAATTGTATCCCACGAACGCATTTAAATTGACAGCATTTTCATTCTGTGCTCATCACGTTGCTTATATACGCGAGACGTAAGGATTAAAATACGTAGTCAGACACAGAGTGTCTACGGTATTGGATGTTATTCGAGAAAGGTTTCGCTATTACATACGTCACCAAGTCTGTCTCAGTGGTGCAGTGCTTGAGATGCTTAGCTGCTGAGCTAAAGGTTGCGGGTTCGATCCCGAAAGTGGCGATCGAATAATCGATAGAGACAAAATGCTGGATTTTCGCGTACTCTGCAATATCAGTGCACGTGAGGCTCATTAGATTGTCAAAGTTTCCTCTGTATCGGTCACTTTTTATGCAAATGCTACTGGAACACCGTCCTCGCCTTTTGCCGGCTCAAAGAGCAGTCAAAGCTGTCTTGTGCGTTTTTAGGACTACTGGCCTATGTGAACACCTTTAACTTTTATGTAGCGCCGCCGCTGCATGCGCGTCAGCCCATTGACTGACAATCTTTTTTTTTTTCTTTTGCGGAAATGTTGTAGGCCCGTGTACTCAGATTTGGGTGCACGTTAAAGAACCCCACGTGGTCGAAATTTCCGGAGCCCTCCACTACGGCGTCTCTCATAATCATATAGTGGTTTTGGGACGTTAAACCCCACAAATCAATCAATCATGAAAATCCTTTTTTTTTCCTCTTTCTCTTCTCTTTCCTCTCTCTCTCCCTCTCTCATCTTTATGCCCCCCTTCCCAATCCTACAGCGTAGGGTAGCAAACCGGGCATGTGCCTGCTTAACTTTCCTGCCTTCTTTCTTGTTGTTCTTGTCCTCCTCCTCTTCCTGAACTCTCCGCTAAGGCGTGCCTCATATTCATATTGAGATTCTGGAGCGTAAAACCCCAGGTTATATGGAATGACGTCAGTAACTGGGATTTTGACTTTTCTGTTTCTTGCTAACCACAAACAAGCATGGCCGGACTTTCCTCTTCGAGATCGTACATCAGACGTTTCTCAGAACTCAGCGCCGGACTTCGAAACAGGACGAGGTCTGCGATTTCCCGCTAAGTTTATTTGCATTCGAACTGAAGCTGTTCACAAGAATTGTTTAATTGAATTGCCTAATCCTTCTGTGACAAGCATGGAACGGTGGTCCTCGCTTACTGAGGCGTCTAATTAGTCGTCCAAGGACGCTTGTTCGCTAGTAACAGGAATCGATTCGCCCCAGCGCTTTCACTCACACGTGCACTGCAAACACTTGGCGAAGGTTCACTGTGATTAATAATTATTATAACAATAAGGGTGCGACTGATTTCCAATCAGCACACTTCAACACAAATGGCTTTCTTTTTCTTTTTTTTTCGTCTCCGCGCTAAAACTTTTGTTCTGACTTCCCGGTCTTTTTTTATTTCTATCTTTCTTAATAATTTATTAACCTGTTTAATTAAGTCTTTTTTTTCTTTCTTGCTTGCTTTGTTTAATTACATATTTATTTATTATATATTTATTTATTTATTTATTCTTTTCGTTTTTTCTTTCTATTATATATTCATAATACCATCGATGTTTATTCAGCCAGACTTTTTTTCTGAATGAGGCCTAACTATGTTACGTGTACATTCCCGCGATCATGTTTGAACTCGCATTATATGTTTTCTTCATTGAGGAATACTGCTGCTTTTGCTTAGACAGAAACTTCTTCATTAGACGTGTCATTCATAAACCACAAAACACGACAAAACCCATAATCGCGGTCAAGCAATATACAAAATAGTTACGCTTTTACGAGGAATGAACGAATGAAAGAAACATTTATTGTCCCGAAACAGTGTTCTGAGCTCGTGAGCTCAAAGTCACCCAATGTGGGAAGGTCCCTCATTCCAGGAATCCTCTATCGCCTCCTGGGCCCTGGCAACGACTTCTCGTTGGTCGTATAGGTCCCGTGCGGCGATCTTTAACTTTCACGTCTCAGCCAGGGGGTTGATACGTGTGGTCGTTGCGGGCTTGGTATTGCAATCTTCGTGGCGCCATGGGCACTGGAGTATTACGTGTGCCAGTGTATCAGGCACGTCGCATTTTGGGCAATTGTAGGCGTATAGCGTTGGGTAGGTTCGATGCAGTAGGATGCCGTGCGTGTATACGTGTTACTTCGCAGTCTTCGAGATGCTGTGGCTTCTTCTTTAGTCAGCTTGGAGTGAGGTGGCGGGTACACCCTGCGAGTTAGGCGACAGTTCTCTAGTATGGTGTTATATGCGTGTGCTATGGTTTCCACTTCTGCTGCAGCGCTGGCTAACGGCGAATGGAGTGAGGTGGAGTGAGCCGAGGGAGGGCCGGTCGGCGTGACCGCGGTCCGTGGTGTAAGCCGCTTGGTTTCCCTCGAGCTCCTC
>NW_023612779.1:0-58633 GCF_013339725.1 Rhipicephalus microplus | reverse complement strand
CTTACAAGAAGGGATACTTTCGCCTGTGTATCTGTTTAATGAAAAAAGAGCGACGTATATACAATCCCAAAACATATGCACACAACAATAGATACGATCCCATATCGTACATAAATATGCCAACGCATAGCGTGTAAAAAGCATATTCATATACATAACTAACGTGCTACCTTTAGCACGAATAGCTTAGCAAGCTAACGCACTCAGTTCACGCACGCGAGCACAACTGAGCGGCGCAGGTTCGAGTCCCGCCAAGTCTAATTTTTTTTGGTTTTTTTTTCAACGTTTTTATTGTACTGCTATCTTTTCTAATGCCTTAGGTTCTAAAACAAAATAAAAGCAATATTTCGTTCAAGTACGTATGGGGACTGTGTTTTTTGCGCAACGGTTATTAGTATTTTATTTTCATTATTAATTTTTTATTTATTTCATAATATAACAAAATTAAGGACTAAGGGGAACATTGGGTCTGCTTGATTGTGAAGGGACTCGAGAAATCAGAAAACTCAAACCAAAAAAATTATTTGAGAAAAAACTGAGCATTTCACAGCCGGACCAGTTTCTTCAAGGGTGCGCGAGACTTGCTATATGACTCATCTCAAGCTGTGGCAGTTGAGGGAAGGCAATATCACCGAGAAGCAGTTCCAAAATATATTTTGGTTGATGTTTTTTGATTCCTCCAAATTAAGGGCTGCACAATTGTGATCGAGCCAAACCAAGAATTGCGGGCACGAAGTCATGAGACAGAAAATGAATAATGTTGATTGTTTGAAAAATTCCCCTTAATAAAAGGAAGAGTTAGAGAGTGCTACGTAGCTTAACTCGCAGTAGGAATTTTATATATACATATAGATAGTTTAAAATGGACAATGTTGCACACACAGACATTGGTTAAATTTTTTGCAGCACAGTTGAAGCATCTATGTAGAACTGAAGCATCAAGAGAAGCTCATGCGTCCTCACTTTATTGCGCTTTACATAGCTTGTATGCGTCCATGCAGCCATGATATGATATATTTTATAGCATTTGTTTAACCTATAATCTTCTTATTCATTAAAGCTGGCCCATAAGTTGTGTCTTATGTAGCACTATAATTGAAGCGTAATCTGCATGGTGGTCTGAAACAATGCTTTTGAAAATCTCAAAACGACCCAGCTCTATACACGACCATCCGTGCATCAATGATAAGCACCATTATGTGTTTGTACATATCAGTTGTGCTCTCATACTTAATTATTTTTCTGACCACTCACTCTGCCCCTACTTCGTTTCTGTCGTGAAGCTGTGGGAAGTTGTGTATAGCTGTATTTATATTGTAGGAGCACATACTATCAATAAAAAGTTATTTTTAGGCTACATGCAATTAGTTTACATTGATTTTCATTTCTTTTGTCGGTGCTCAGGAGAGCTAAGCTCATGGTCGATATTTTAAAATGACATTTCTCTTTGCCAATGTTAATGAGAACAATTTCATTATTATTGACAAGTTCATTCACATTGAATTTAGTTCTCATTATTATTGTTTCTACCAAAAAACGAGCCCTTGAAGTTATGTTTTTTTGCTTGATTTGTTTTCGTGTGACAGTATGCAAGTAAAATGACAGTTATTGTCATTCCTTGTGAATGACACATTTCCCGTGTGACAGACTTTAGCACATGGTCATCTGCAGAAGTTGTATTCATTCTGGAAAAGGGCGAACAGTGGTGACTGACAACACAGACTAGCCTGCGTTATTCTTTTGTACTATATATGCCACTGTGCATTCATTTATAACTTTACAGAGCTCAGATTTCCTGCTGAAAATGTGACAACAACTGTTGAGTTTCCACATTTTTGCAACAATCCACATGCCTTTCATACACTATTGCACATTTTCGTAAGCACCTTACAAAATCTGTATATTTCTGTAAGACCTTACATTCTGCATTTTCGTTATGAAAGCTTCTGTACACTCCATACACTTTCCTTATCCTTCCATATTTTCCAACATGAACTCTCCGTATGCTCCATAAGTTTCCTTATCTTTCCTTATCCTTCCATATACTCCATAAAAAGCTTTCCATATATGCCATACATTTCCCTTATCTTTCCGTATACTCCATAGAAAGCTTTCCGTATACGCCATACAATTTCCTTATTCTTCCTTATACTCCATAAGAAGCTTTCCGTAAATGTCATACAACTTCCGTATATTTCAATAAAACTCTATA
The DNA here is from genome assembly GCF_013339725.1 of Rhipicephalus microplus. Classification (NCBI taxonomy): domain Eukaryota; kingdom Metazoa; phylum Arthropoda; class Arachnida; order Ixodida; family Ixodidae; genus Rhipicephalus; species Rhipicephalus microplus. The sequence goes on along the minus strand of NW_023612779.1, from coordinate 56,421 downwards.
TTTTTTCCGTATGTAGCATAAGTAAATGTTATGGAGTCCATATATTTTCCGTAAGATTTCATACGGAACATTTCAGTAGGGAGGGACGGACGCACAGATGGACGTGCAGACGGACGTGCAGACGCACGCACGGAAGGGCGGATGGACGCACGGGTGGCCACACAGAAGCACGCATGGACGGACGGAAGCGGAGAACGATTAGACGGATGGATGCTTCGCTCCACTCTCCATCATTCACTCCGTGGATATGCTGCCATTTTTTTTATATCAGAGTATGTCAAGAGTCAAGCGTACCAGGCACCAACCACAACATCAGGTACTCTAAAGAAAAAAAAAACCTAAGTTCGCAACTTTATCCTGAAACCATTGTTAAGAACGTGACAAAAATCTAATAAAGAGATGCCCAGAGCTGTACTGCAGCTGATGGTGAATCTGTTTGAACATGTTTGTAATTGTGGCTTAACTTCACGAGCGCTAACCAGTGGAAAACGAAAGTCTTCTCATGCCTATTCACCGCCCCCTTGATGGGTAATTACTATGGGTAAAGATGGGTAATTAACTATTAGTAATTAGTTAGTACGGGAGAAATAGGAAATAGCCTGAGTACGTACAGGCTACTGCAAATAGTATGCGTTTGGTGCGATTCGCCTCTGAAGTGTTTTTCATTTTTAAAATGTTGGCTCAAGTGGGACACCCTTCATATGCGCCCACTTTGATATGCAGGGGCTAGAGGTTTTTTGTGCGTTGAACTGCACCAAATAAATTATTTATTAATTATAGCATCGGCAGATAATAAAAGCAGCGCTGGCTGATCAAAGAAGGCCTGCGAATACAGCTGCCACAACGCGTGTAACATATGTGCAGGAGCAGCAGCTTTAAATATCTAAGTCGATACAATGTCGAACCCGGTGCAAAACAAGTTCTTTTTTTTTTCAAAAGCCTCCCCGCAGGGGCTCTGTGAAAGCAGGCGTTCGGTGTGTAGCGACACCATGGACCCAAGCTAACGGGGTTTCGACTACCTCCAACGCCTAGCCGTGCGGGCTTTGCCGTGTCCGAGGAAAAGGGGATCCCGGGCCGTTGAGCCGACGTTGGGTGATGGATCCTTTAAGGCCCCCCGGCAGAGGCAACACACCCCTTTGGCCCCGGTTTCACGTAGACGGCACCCATGGGCTGACCCACCCAGGGGAAATCGGCAGTCACCTTTTCCTGTCTCCACTCCTCTTAGATCTTCGCCATTTTCTCGCTTTTATGCTTTCCTATCCTCTCTTCTCTTCTATTTACTTTGCTTTTTTCCTGGAGACAATGGGATTAACCCGGTTTATATATCCAACCATGGGTAGATATACTAGGCTTATGGCAGCCATGTACAGCTGGCGCCTACGTCTCCAATGGGTCTCGTAGCGTCCCCTTGTAAGGCTCCGTGGTGGCCGGCTGGCATGGCCGCCGAATGAATAACATATTTCATGAGATCCTCTAACCCTTTCCAAACTGATCGCCCCTCGAAGAGGTGGCGGACCGATGCAATCTTTGAACTGCTGCCCAAGAAGAAAGACTACTTTGCAAAATATATTATTCAATTGTCAGAGTACAGAAAAGAAAGCGAGGAATATATCGCCTTTCCTTGTATCAAGGGCCTCATGGAACCGCTGGGCATGGGCTACAAGGCCAAAAAGACCGCCAGTGGTGACCTGCTCCTTGAATTGAAAGATTATGTACAATACGAAAGATTATGACACTTGACTGCATTCGATGACCATCCAATCACCATAACCCACACCAGTACAATGAACACTATAAAGGTTGTCGTATCTGACGGAGATCCTAATGGAATTATCCAATGACAAATGCTAGAAGGCTGGAAAGACGAGAATGTCATCCAGTACAGCGCAATAAATACGAAAACACAAACAAGAAAATTCCACCAAACACGTTATACTTACTTTGGTTCCACAACACTTCCTATGGAAACACAACAAGCTAACCTCCAGCTACAAGTGAGGCCTTACATTCCGAACCCTTGGCGCTGCTTCAAGTGCCAGCGGTTTAGCCATGGCACTCAGAGCTACTGAGGGCAGCATACATGTGCTAGGTGTGCAGCAGAGGACACTATCCGCAGACGATGGGCTGCTCAAACCAAGCTGCGTTGTGCCAACTGAGATGGGAGACCATCCGGTATATTCCAGGTCCTGCGTGGGACTGGTAGAAAGAAAAAGAAATCATCATTGATTGATATGTGGGGTTAACGTCCCAAAACCACTATAAGGATTATGAAGACGCAAGAAATCATCATTACTAATTCAAACTAAACATCAGCTTCTGCAAAGCCAGACAGCGTGGTTTCCCCGCATTAATGCATGGAACACACTGTACGCCGAAGTGGTGCGAGAGGAGACGCACCACTACGTTCTCAGCGAAGCCTAGGACAACACCTGGCGTGCCGAAGCAAACGCCTCAAAGCCCCCACGGCGGGAGCAGCTTCGGCTGCCACGCCCTCCCTGCAACCCGGGCCCACTGAAGGCCTCTGGAATCCCTGGCAGCAGCCTGGGTACCAAAGAGGTCGCCTTGACCTCTGGCCAGGTGGGGATGAAGGCTCCGTCCGTCGCGAACGAAGCCGAGAACACGGCTGTCTGGCTCTCTACGGAGGCGATGGACATCTCTAAGGGCATCTGCCGCAGACTGTGCCAAAGGAGTGGCGAGGTCTTCCTCGATCAGCTACAAGAAAGACAAAACAATAATTAGAGAGCCTCCCAAAGACCCTGTAAAATAAGTCACTTCTCTTTTGAGACACCAGCCACACTCAATTGTAGACATAGCACTTCTTTACTCACAATATGCTGACACAAACTAGACAATGGAACTTCAGAGGACTACTTCGAAACCTCAATGATGTCAAAAACTTCTACACAAAATTCCCCAAAAGTACTGTGTGTACACGAAGCACACCTAAATCCAATAATACAAATTTTTTTCGTCATTATGTTATCTTTCGAAAGGACAGAGGTGATAGTGTAGGGTCATCTGTTGGTGTGGCTATTATTGTTAATCAAGAAGTAGCATGTACTCATCTACCGTTGATAACATCCCTAGAGGCAGTGGCTCTACGAGCAGTTCTACTGAATAAGCTTGTCACCATCTGCTCTCTATACATACCGCCGCAACACCGCCTAAAAAAACATGAATTCCAGTCTTTAATAGATACGTTACCAGAAGCTTATCGTGGTTCGGGTACCTGAATGCCCTCAGTCGTTCATGGGGTGACTGTTGATGCGATGAACGAGGTTGTCTCATCGAACAGTTTCTCTTTTCATAAGGTGCTTGTCGTGTTGAATAGGAAAGAGCACAAGATATTATAACCTTGCCAACAAAACGTACTCCTCCATAGCGCTCAGTATCGCATCTCCTTCACTTGCACAATTACTCCAATGGAAAACTGTAGATAATCCCTACAGAAGTTACCACTTTTCTAGTCATTATGAAATCACCAATCATACGAATGTCCTTCACGTGTTCCTAAATGGCTGACACAGAAAGCCGACTAGGAACAGTTTCATAACATTGCTCATTTAAGTTGTACTGCCATATGTGGTGTAGGCATAGAGGAAGCTGTGTAGTACTTAACAGCTTTACTTATTGACGCAGCACCCAAGTGCATCCCGCCAACATCTTGACTGCCCGGCAAGCGACGCGTCTCATGGTGGAACACTGAGTATCGTAAAGCGCGAAAGGAACTGAACAAACGTGGAGGTTGCTTTGGAACTCACCTGACAGCCGAAAATTTAACAGACGTAAGAAAATAAAGTCTCAAGGCAGGAGAACGCGTCGGTAGGCCAGAAGAGAAAGCTGGCACAAGTTTTTATCAGAATAAATTCGTATACACAAGAGGATAAAGTCTGGAACATGGTTTGTAGGGTAGGACGAAGACAAGTACACTCACTACCACTCGTAAACACACAGGGTGACAGCCTGGAAGATCAGGCGAACTTTCTCGGTGCAAACTGAAAGCAGGTGTCTAGCTCGTGACACTATACTGAAGCTTTCCAAAGATATAAGCAGGAATAGAAAAGCAGAAACTCGAATACAAGTGCACAAAATATGAGGCCTACAACCAACCTTTCAACTTAGCTGAGCTACAAACATCACTGAACTCCTACAGTAATTCTGCCTCAGGCTACGATCGTGTCACGTATGAAAATGTTTGAAAAACCAGCCGCTCAAAACACGAAGAACCTTACCTCTCCTATACAACGCTATCTGGACTTTCTGGCACCATCCCTACTTCCTGAAAAGAGGCTATTGTTATCGTATTTTAAAGCAAGGGCAAGGACCCTTCCTCAGTTTCGAGTATAGGGGCCATTGCACTTACAAGTTGCCTTTGTAGACTCTTTTAAAAGAATATAAACCACCGACTTTTACATTTCCTTGAAACACCCAATCTACTCGACCGATTCCAGTGTGGGTTAGAGACGGTAGATCCACACCGACCATCTGGTGCGCATTGAGGCAGAGAGCCGAGACGCTTTCGTCTGCAAACAATACTTCCTCTCGGTGTTTCCTTAATATGCAAGAAGGCTTACGACACAACATTGCGTTTTTGGCATATTAAAAGACTTGACTCACCTGTGCGTGTGCAGTAGTATGCTTTCCATACTCGAGAGTTAAGGCTGGTGCACACCGGCGACTAGCAGCGGCACGCGACCATTTGCGACTGACGACCAAAAAGCGACTGATGGTCACACCGACAGCGGCTGCATGCAGGTGACCGGAAGTCGCACCAGCAGAGAGTCACGTCTGGATCTCGTTATCAGCGAGAACTCTGGAGACCTGGCACCGATCAGCTGATCGTCGCCAGCTGAGTGAGCGGAGCAAATCGGGCGTGCCGCATTTATTGTTTTCGTCCGTTCTCGCACAGCGTTCCCAACAGCGTCAAGTTCGATTCAAGCGAAGAACAAGACATTGTCATGGTGCTGATGCCCTATGGCATGGTGTCAGCGCTGGCATCACAGATGCCTCCAAAGAAAAAGCTGGTAGTGGGTGTGATCATCTATTTGCTCGCGGGAGTTGGCCGGCCATGTAAGCCGCCTGCCTCCCGAGCTACTACAGTGTACTAAAAGGGGGCAGTGAAGTGGACCAAGGCGGCCGCGCCGCCTCTCGGCTCATTCTGCGGCTGGTGACAGTAGCGGCGGCGCTGTAGTCGTGTGGTACTGAGATCTCGGGAGCGTCGCATTGGGAGCGCACGCACCCCGAGCCTGCTAAGCGTGGAATCGCTCGTTTTTCAGCGCGTTTCATGCGTTTTTGAGCCTTCATCAGTGGACGCACCTGCTACGCGCCATGGTGCACGAGTGAATACCACACACACACACACACACACACCACACACACACACACACACACACACACCACACACACACACACACACACACACCCACACACACACACACACACACACACGCACGCACGCACGCACGCACGCACGCACGCACGCACACAACACACACACGCGCACACACACGCACACACACACACACACGCACGCACACACACACGCACACACACACACGCACACACACACACACACACACGTCAATCGGAATTCGCACGGATCCGCATAGCTTCTTAATCAGCGCTTTGAGCTGCGTTACCTCATAAGTGGGTACTGGCGAACTACAAAGAGAGGAGAAGTATCAAAACTGTGATTAAATCATACTCTCATCCAGAGCATAGTGGTTCCTCATATGAGCTCATGCGCTCGATTGTTTTAACGAGAAACCCGAGTATAAGTAACGTTGTTACAACATTAATCAGTGACAACTCTGTCTTATTATGCCAGTCTTTTGGAAGATAATAACTAGTGCTTTCTAAAAGGCTTACTACATATGAAACTTATTAAAACAACACACAAACATATTAAAAAGTGTCCATTGTATATATAGCCCGTCTATAATCTGGCTAAATTCACCGTCACCAGTTCTCTTCTTGTATCAACAGTCTAAATCGTGCTGCTTTCCAAATATTCTATTGGGCGTAACGCCAATGCAAGCGAGCGCATTTATGACGATGTTTTGTCTTATAAGCGCAGTTCTACTATTAAGTGTCAACAATGTAGGCAGGCAGTGGTGCATGTTGTTTTGAGAAATTTACCTTCTTTGTATATGTACACATTAAACACACACGCGCACACACACACACACACACAAATATATATATATATATATATATATATATATATATATATATATATATATATTGTGGGGTGAACTTCAATAGATTCGGTGGAAAATGCGTTAGAAAAAGGGGTCGACAAACGTGCGAAAACACAAGTTTTACTAACGTTTCAGCATGTGGGCCTGCCTTCGTCGGAGTGAATGGTTACAGATGGCACACAGGGCACATATATAAGCCGCTTCTTTGCGTATCAAACGGCTAAGTCATTATCAGTATTTTACGAAACAAGATTATATATCACCAAAGGTATGTGGCTATAGTGCATATACAACTGAAACGCGTATCATTGTACAATAGTGAATTGGCACGTATTAAATACCCTACAACTTGTGTGGAATGAAACAGGTCTGCAAAATAACAAACTGCGCACGCAGTAGCTCACTTTGTCATACGCTCGGCGGGATAATCACAGCCTAAGGACATTCACTAAACCTTTAAAAAAGAAGTTTAGAGAGATAAACAAAATCAGCAAGCAGGCAGAGCAAAATGAATGCGAGTAAAATGGTGAAGCGACAAGGGAAACCTACATTATGTAGGTAATATTTGACAATAGGCGAACATCGTGCAAAGAATATACACAAGTCAGTAAAACAAAAAGCCGATTCACTAAGGCAATATGCAAGTAAGCGTACCCGGGCTCTCGTTCATGCCGGCAGGTAGTGTTTTGAATTTATGAATTAAAAATGACTCTTTTACTTCGCGTTCATGGTGTGATTTCAAACCCGATTCCAGTATTGTAGCTATCATGTTACTGAATGAATGACCTGTCACGGTGACATGCCTTGAAATCGGTAAGTTAGGAACGGCATGCACATGAGCTTTATGATTATTGAAACGGTATGGAAAAGCAGTTTCAGTATGACCTATGTATTGTACATGACAGATTGAGCGTTCTAGCAAATATACGAGATTCGCAGTATCACAAGTGAAATTGCCCTTAATTTTGAACTTGAAGTTCGTCGCAGTACTGGCTGCCAGTGTTGTTGTGGTCATGTGCGCACACACTTTACAGCAGGGCTTTTTACAAGGATGGCAACCAAGCGTCTGGACATTAGTGCTCTGTCTGGTTTCAGAGGAAGTTACTAAATCTCGCAAAGTTTTGCTTCGTTTGTACACAACACGTAGTGGTTCTGGAAACGCTTTTGCAAGGCGTTCGCTCTGCATAAGTATGTTGTGGTGTTTACGGAAAATAGATGCAACGGTAGGTGCCGATGCGATATGGGTTAAAACCAGGTTAACCTGTGAATGACTTTTCGAATTTTCCTTGGGGATGCAGAATGCTGTACGGACTTGTGCGTCAGCACGCCTTACTGCGTCATCGACTGAGTTGGGCGGATATTTCTGTTTAAGAAGTGCAGTGCGTAGCTGGTTACAGTTATTATCATAGTCTGATTGCTCAGAGCAAATTCGCTTAAAGCGTAAGGCCTTGCTGTAAGGCATGCTGGATTTGCAGTGACTTTTGTGGCTGCTTTGAAAGTGTAAATACATCTGCCTGTCAGTCGGCTTGTGGTACAGTTCAGTGCTTAATTTTGCATTATCGAGACATATTGTGACATCGAGAAAGTTATTGGTCTCTGGTGAATATGTGTGCGAAAAGGATATGGAAGGGTGAGCATTATTAACGTCTGTAATAAAAAACAAAAGTTCCTCCTCCCCATGTGGCCAAATCATGAATATGTCGTCAATAAATCTTTTATATTAAAAAGGTTTTAGCGAACGACCCGACAAGAATTTGTTTTCAAGGGATACCATAAATATATTCGCGTAGCTTGGCCCGATCTTAGCACCCATAGACGTACCACTTACTTGAACGTAATGCACTCTATTGAATTCAAAGTTGTTGTACAGAAGAATCATCTCAAGCAGTATAGCTATAGTCGAGCTATCAATGGACTTGTCGAGAGCGGAGTGATCGTAAGCCTTTACCACGGACCTCCACCACGGACATGTTTATTAAAGCAGTATAGCGAGATATCGCTCTAGCTTCTAATGAACCCCAGTCTTTTCGTCGAAACCTATCGACCCTAAAAATAAAAGCTATAGCAAACCTTGGCGAACGCACCGACGTCACAATAAAACCTGCGGACAAAGGAGGTGCCACCGGTGTCATGGGCACGACCAAATGTATCGCTGAAGCGAACAGTCAGCTTGATGATAGGTCATTTTACAAGTGACTCGAGGCCGATCCGACTGAGGATTATAAAGCGACGTTAGACCGCACAATAAGAAAAATAATAAAGGAGAAAAAAAATAGAAGATAGGGCAGCTTCTCTGATCCCTCCTAATTCTGCAGCTGGTAGGTTCTATTTGTTGCCGAAAATCCATAAACACAACAAACCTGTTCGCCCAATTGTTTCCGGCATAGGTATCGTGACAGAAAACTTGTCGCGTTACGTAGATTGCCTGATAAACCAGATACCCCCTACGTTCCAGTCATTTCTGCGAGATACTAACGACTTCCTTTCCGGTATTACCAACTTTATTATACCTAACAACGCTCTCCTTGTCACTCTCGATGTTGCGTCTCTCTACACAAGCATACCGCACTTGGATGGTATAAGGTCCGTGGAAGAGGCTTACGATCACTCCGCTCTCGACAAGTCTATTGATAGCTCGACTATAGCTATACTGCTTGAGATGATTCTTCAGTACAACAACTTTGAATTCAATGGAGTGCATTACGTTCAAGTAAGTGGTACGCCTATGGGGGCTAAGATCGGGCCAAGCTACGCGAATATATTTATGGGATCCCTTGAAAACAAATTCTTGTCGGGTCGTTCGCTAAAACCTTTTTATTATAAAAGATTTATTGACGACATATTCATAATTTGGCCACATGAAGAGGAGGAACTTTTGTCTTTTATTTCGGACGTTAATAATGCTCACCCTTCCATATCCTTTTCGCACACATATTCACCAGAGACCAATAACTTTCTCGATGTCACAGTATGTCTCGATGATGATGATGAACAAACATTATTTAATTAGCAGAAAGGTCCTCTTCCCCTTTCAGGTGCGAGAGGAGAAGGGAGGACCAAACCTAGACGACGGCCATAATCCCATGGGCCCTAGCGCCGTCTTCGGCCTGCCGTATTAAGCGGGCTTGTAATTGAAAGTCAGAGCTGAGGAGCGCGGCATCCCATCCACTCCTGTCTGGAAATTTGCCTCTCATGCGGGCCTGCGGGCATGCCCATAAAATGTGGCTCTAGTCCGCCCTGTTGTGGCAAAATTTACACTTGTCCGAATGAAGTTCCAGGCACGCAGCGGCTCATTGTTACCGGACTAGGAAACGTGTGAGTCTGGAGTAGGCGCCACGCCACCACCTGTGCTTTGTTCAATGACGAGTGTGCGGGAGGATAAATTTTCCTGCTTAGCCTGTAATGCTGCGTAATATCTCTGTATGTGGTCATCCCCCGCAGGGGCGCCTGCGCAAGTAGGCGTTTGGTGTGTAGCGACACCACGGACCCGAGCTAACGGGGGAGTTTCTACTCCCTCCCACGCCTAGCCGTGCTTGGCTTTGCCGTGTCCGGGGAAAAGGGGATCCTGGGGGTTGAGCCGACGCTGGGTGATTGGACCGTTAAGGCCCCCCGGCAGAGGCAACACACCCCTTTGTCTCCAGCTTCACGTAAACGGCACCCCTGGGCTGACCCACCCAGAGGAAATCGGCAGCCTCCTTTTCCTATCTCTCTCTTCCTACATCTTCGTCGTTATCTCTTTCTGTTTATCTGTCCTGTCTTCTGCTCCCTTCCGTTTACTTCCAAACTTCCTGGCGGCTAGGGTTAACCCTTTGCAAATAGCCTACCTTGGTCTAGGAGCATTGGGTTATAGTGGCGTTGTACGGCTGGCGTCTGCAGGTTTCAGCATCCGCAAACTTGTAGCGTCCCCTCGTTGGGCTCCGTGGTGGGTTGCCGCCAACGCTGCCGAACAAAAATAAGAGAGGCATGCACAGAGCATTGCCTTTACTGTCTGATCGTACCGGCTTAAAGCGGGTACGCACCGATGGTATAAACTTTTTTAACCAGCCCAAAGAAACATATCCTCACTATCATTTTATCCACTGTGAAAAAACTGAAAAGCAAGCCAGAACCGTCTCTCCTTTTCTGGTTTCTAGATGTCTTACCGAAACTCTTGGCACAGGATACAAGGTAACTAAAATGGCTAGTGGAGACGTTCTCCTCGAAATCTGTGACAAAGAAAAATTTGAAAAGCTAGACCGTCTTTCAGATTTCGGTGGCATACCAATAACCATAACACCACATAGATCAATGAACACAACTCGCGGAGTGCTATCTGACATGGACTTACTTGACTTGACTGAGACTGAACTTTTGGAGGGGTGGAAGAGCCAAAATGTCACTAATGTACAGTGAATCATCATTAGAAGAGATAATAAGGAAACACCGACGAAACTCTTAATACTCACATTTGCATCCAGTAAACTACGGGAATCTATTCAAACAGGGTACACAAAGACATCTATCAGGCCATACATACCAAACCCTCGTCGTTGCTACCAATGCCAGAGGTATGGCCATGGCTCTAAAACCTGTCGTGGTCGCCAGACTTGTGCACAATGTGGAGTCCTAGGCCACGTGTCTGAGAACTGCAAACAACCGCCACACCGTGTAAACTGCGAAGGAAACCATGGCGCATATTCACGCTCCTGCACATACTGGAAAAATAAAAAGAAATAATTATGTTGAACGTGAAGGAGAACATTACATTTAAGGAAGCACGGCGAAGAGTCGCTCCATTTTATGGACCTACATACGCTGATGCGGCGCGTCAGGGGGCACCGCCGCACCAGCCCTCGCCACTCCTTGGGCCCGCGCATACCGAGCCGGGGGTTGTGGCACCTGCCCCCAAGGTGGCTGTAGCCCAGGCTACACCGCCTACTCCCAAACAGAGACCTGAGAGTCCAGAGTCCTCCGGTCTCAAGGCCTCACCTCATCAGGCAAGGCCCGAAATTCGAATTAACAGCCCGCACGTGCGGGCATCCAGTGCCTCCGAGGAGGCAATAGATACGTCGGCACCCTTGGGTGCCGAAAGAGCGGCGTGGCTCCCTGGAACGCTTCAAGAAAACAAAAAAGCAGATAACAGGGCCTGGTGATGGCCCTGTTAAGTGAACTCAAACTCCCTGTCTGAGCAGCCACTCGCTTTTCGTACACACAGCACTATTTCACATTCATCATGAACACTCAAATTATACAATGGAACGTCAGGTGCCTTCTCAGAAACCTTGACGACATCCAAGAACTCTTACATGAACACTCACCAAAAGTGCTGTGTGTACAAGAAACACACCTTAATTTAAGACACACAAATTTTCTTCGTAAATACGTTATTTTCCGAAAAGACCGTGTTGATGCTATGACATCATCCGGAGGTGTTGCCATCATAGTGAATCAAGGAATAGCATGCACACACTAACAACTCCAAACATCCCTTGAGGCAGTGGCTGTTCGAGCGATTCTTTTTAATAAACTGATCACAATCTGCACTATTTACATTCCTCGTAGCTATCAGCTGCAAAAACGCGATTTACACTCTCTGATTGATGAACTTCCGGAGCCTTATGTTCTCCTTGGAGACTATAATGCGCATAGCAGGCTATGGGGTGACTCTCGGTGTGACGCGCGAGGTCGGCTGATCGAACAGTTCCTTATCTCGTCGAGCGCGTGTCTCCTAAATCGAAAAGAACCAACCTATTATAACCTCGCTAATAACACCTACTCCTCCATAGACCTGAGCATAGCATCTCCATCTCTTATGCCTCTACTCCAGTGGAAATTCGTCAGTATTCTGTACGGAAGTGACCACTTCCCCGTAGTTTTCAGCACAACGACAGTAACTGAGTGTCCACCACGTGTTCCCAAGTGGCTCATAAAAAGAGCCGACTGGGAACAGTTTTATACTATTGCTTGTCTAGGTTGGAATGACATCTGTACTTTGAACATTGATGTTTCTGTGAACTACTTCACAGCGTTTTTTATTGATGCTGCAACAAAATGCATCCCACAAACAAATGGACACCCTGGAAAACGACGTGTGCCATGGTGGAACTCTGAATGCCGAAACGCGCGCAAACAGCGAAACAGAGCTTGGAGGCTGCTTCGGAACTCACCGACAGCCGAAAATCTTGAAACCTTCAAGAAAATAAAGTTTCAAGGCAGGAGAACGCGTCGGCAGGCCAGAAGAGGAAGCTGGCAGAAGTTTTTATAGGGGTTAATTCATACACACAGGAGGCTAAAGTCTGGAACATGGTCGGTAGGATAGCAGGAAAACAAGTACACACACTTCCACTCGTAAACACTCGGGGTGATACCTTGGAAGATCAGGCAAACTTCCTCGGTGCACACTTCGAACAGGTATCCAGCTCGTCCCACTATACTGACACTTTCCAAAAATACAGAAGAAGAATAGAAAACCAGAAACTGGAACACAAATCCACCAGATACGAGGCATATAACCAAGCTTTCAGTCTAGCTGAGCTCCGAACATCTCTAAACTCCTGCAGTACTTCTGCCCCAGGTTCTGACCGTGTGATGTATGAAATGTTAAAAAACCTACCAAATGAAACCCGAAAAACCTTACTTTGTTTGTACAATGCTATTTGGTCTTCTGGCACTATTCCTACCTCCTGGAAAGAGGCTATTGTTATTCCCATTTTGAAAGAGGGCAAGGACCCTTCTTTAGCTTCGAGTTATAGGCCTATTGCACTTACAAGCTGCTTGTTCAAAGTCTTCGAAAAAATGGTAAACTGCCGACTTGTACACTTTCTTGAAACAAACAATATGCTCGACCCATTTCAGTGCGGGTTTCGAGAGAGTAGATCCACGACAGACCACCTTGTTCGTATCGAGGCACAGATCAGAGACGCCTTCGTCCATAAACAATATTTTCTCTGTGTGTTCCTCGATATCAAAAAGGCTTATGATACAACATGGCGTTTTGGAATTCTAAGAGACCTGTCCCACCTTGGCGTGCGCGGAAGAATGTTTCACATAATCAAAAGTTACCTGTCAAACCGGACATTCCGTGTCCGAGTGGGCATGGTTCTTTCCCAAACATTTGTCCAGGAAACAGGCGTGCCACAAGGTGGTGTACTTAGCTGCACACTTTTTCTCATAAAAATGAATTCGTTGCGCTTGTCCATTCCTCGCAATATGTTTTATTGTACATATATCGACGACGTCCAGCTTGGCTTTAGGTCTTGCAATCTGGCAATGTGTGAGCGGCAGGTTCAGTTAGGTTTAAACAAGGTCTCTAAATGGGCAGATGAAAAAAGATTTTGACTTAACCCACAAAAAAGCTCGTGTGTCTTGTTCTCTCGAAAAAGAGGCATGAACTCGAAACCTGACATTCGACTGAACGGGCAACGTCTGTCCGTCAAAGCCGAGCATAAATTGTTAGGCTTAATCTTCGACAACAAGTTGACCTTCGTACGCACATCAAGTATCTAAAAACAAAATGTTTAAAAGCCATGAATGTTTTAAAAGTGTTGTCACGTACTAGGTGGGGTAGTGACAGGCAATGTCTCATGAACCTATATAGAAGCCTCATTCGCACTCGCTTAGATTATGGGGCCGTTGTTTATCAGTCTGCGACTCAAAGTGCTTTGAAGATGCTGGACCCCGTGCGCCATTTGGGCATCCGTCTTTCTACGGGTGCTTTTCGCACCAGCCCCGTAGAAAGCCTTTATGTTGAGTCAAATGAGTGGTCGCTTCATCTGCAGAGAACTTACTTGTCCTTTGTTTATTTCCTTAAGGTCAAAGCAGACGAGAAGCACCCCTCATACTCTACTAATAATGATTCATCGAGCTCAATTTTGTTTGAAAACAGGCCTTCCATGAGGCAGCCCTTCTCAATTCGCCTGAAGAGTCTAGCTGAGGAAACTAGAGTCTCACTAGAACACAGTTTAATGGCTCCTGTAGCATATCCGCCACCGTGGCAATGGCAGACTATAGACTGCGATGTGTCTTTTCTAGAAGTTACAAAACATGCGCCTATTGCCCATATCCGAACATACTTCCTGGAACTTCAACACAAATACACACGTCCTGAGTTCTTTACAGATGCCTCCAAGCCTAACTCCTCTGTGTCCTACGCTGCTGTCGGTCCATCGTTTTCGTATGCTGGCCCTCTACATCCAGGCACAAGTATCTTCACAGCGGAAGCCTATGAGATACTTGTGGCGGCTAAACACATCAAGCAATTACAAATACAAAAAGCAGTAATTTATACAGACTCCCTCAGTGTAGTGACGGCTCTGCACACTCTTAAAAAACACAAAAACCCAGTACTTGTCTCACTTTACTCCATTTTATGCACACTCTACACACTCAAACAACATGTTGTAGTGTGCTGGGTGCCAGGGCACCGTGAGATTCAAGGCAACGTGAGGGCGGATCAGCTCGCTGCATCCGTCCACAAAAGCACTGCCCCTACACCCATATCAATCCCGGCCCTTGATCTTAAGCCGTCTCTCAAACGAAACCTCAGACTATACTGGCAGAGCAAGTGGGATACACACACACAAAACAAACTACACGTTATTAAGCCACACCTTGGTCATTGGCTGCCTGTATCGAAATCGCGTCATACAGAGGTAATACTAACGAGACTCAGGATAGGACACACATACACGACACACACATATCTTTTGTCTGGTGGCGATGCACCATTGTGTGACAGATGTGGTGAACCATTATACCGTCCTTCACATATTAATCCAGTGTAAACACTTAGAAACTCTAAGAAAACAACATTTTCCATTACCCTACCGACAACATATACCTTTACACCCTGCAATGTTCGTTGGTAGGGGACCGTTTTAGTCATAAATCATTGTTAGCGTTTTTAAAAGAAATTCATAATTTTCATATCATATACCCGGGCATTCCGTAGCACGACCTCTCTAGAGAGGTTTTTGCTGCGGCGGTTACACAAGAAAGCACTTGCCTCACAGCCCTTGGACGCAAGGGTATGAGCGAGTGAGGCACTTGGGCTAATGCCATCCATATCCACCATCGTCTTTTATTATCACCAACTTTTGTCATCTATTCACACCACACACACCTTTCACGGCATGGTCATGATTTTTATTACTTGTATGTTCTTACCCGCCTTATCGCGAGGAATTTTCTGGCCCTTATACAGCCGCTTATCACAATCATTGTCCATATTTTTAGTAAGATGAACTGGCGCTCTTTAGCCAACAATTGGCCCTTGCGCCAAAAAACACCATACATCATGTATGTGGTCATCCGCTCAAATCTCTCATCGTCCTCCCCGTTCGACCAGGGGCAATCCAGAGCCTCGGTCTGTAAGTCCTCGAGCTGTCTGGGGTGCAGCCTCATTGCCGGGCAAGGAGGTGTGAGCAGCTGCCCAGACTATTTATATTGTTCGTTGGTCTTTGCATCCAGCCAATGTTCTTAAAGCTATTTAGGATATTCGCCCTCGTGCAAAGTTTCTCACAGCCGTCTGCAAGTCACTAACAATGAGTGAAGTCGAGGTGAATGCTATGGCCATTGCAATAGCTGCTTCCTCCGCCTCTTCTACAAAGCTCGTTCTCACCGAGCCGCTGACCTTATGATTTCCTTTGTAGTCCACTACTGCTATAGTCATTTGTCATTTCCTTTGTATTTGGCCGTGTCTACGTATGTTGTTTCCGGTAAATCTTTTACGTTATGTATATTTTTCGCTCTTTCAGCTCTCCTTGCTTTGTGATGTTCGGGGTGCATGTTTTTGGAATCGGTTAGATTATTAACCATTTCGTGATTTCATACGGGATATCCTTTTTGGCGCCAACTTGATTTGCGTAGTTTATACCTAGTTCCTCTAGTATGGCTCTACCTGTTTTACCCTGCGTTAGTCTTTCATAATGTGCGACTCTTTGAGCTTCTATAAGCTCTTCTGATGTGTTGTGAAGCCCTAATTGAGGTAATTTATCTTTAGAGGTAGTAATTGGAAGTCCGATCGCCTGTTTGAAAACTCGTCTAATGATTCTGTCAATCTTTTCTCTCTCGGCCACTTGCAGTCTGAGGTACGGAATCACATATACAATACGACTGATGACAAAAGTCTTTACCAGTCTTATCATATTATTTTCCTTCATACCATAGTGCCAGTTTGCAATTCGTTTAGGTAGACGCATAATTTGCTGCGCACTCGTTTCAAGAATTCTAATCGCCTCTCCGTTGTGCCCGTTTGAGCTGATTCGGAGTCCCAGAATTCTTATGCTTTCGACCGTAGGTATTTGCGTTTTACCAACAAAGACTTAATGTTAGGTTTTTCCTGGATGCTTTTCCGACCCCTACATGTCGGGTTATAGAAGAGAAGTTCCAATGTTTCCGGTGAACATTGTAATCCTGTATGGGTGGCATATTCTTCTACAGCATTCACTGCTGTTTGTGAAGTTTTCTCTATGTACCCGTCACTACCCTCTGCTACCCATAAGGTAATGTCATCTGCATAGAGGCTATGGTGGAGTCCTGGAGTTTCCTTCAGTCTGGTAGGGAGACCTGTCATGGCCACGTTAAAAAGAAAGGGGGATAGGACTGAGCCTCGCGGCGTACCTCTGCTGCCCAGACTAAACTCTTGGGATTCTGCTTCGCCTAGTAATATTCTTGCAGTCCGGTCAGTTAAAAAGTCTTTTATATAATCGTATACTCTTTTTCCTACCTCTAACGCTTGAAGATTGGCAAGTATAGCTTCATGTGATATATTATCGAATGCCTTTTTAAGATCTAGGCCAACTATTACCTTTGTTCCGTGTGTATTGAGACCCGAATCAAATATTTGATGTTTAATCTTAAGCATAATGTCCTGTGTAGACAGTTTCGCTTAGAAGCCTATCATCGAATGAGGAAAGAGCTCGTTGTCTTCCATATCATTTGACAGGCGAGTTAGGATGACATGCTCTAATAACTTTCCTATGCAGGATGTCAGAGAAATAGGCCTAAGATTATCAAGATCTAGTTTCTTGCCTAGCTTGGGAATCATTATGATTGTTGCCGTTTTCCATTGCTTGGGTATCTTACCTTTTTCCCAACACTTGTTCATATGTTCGGTGAGGGCTGTGATAGATTTGTCGTCTAAGTTTCTGAGAGTTTTATTCGTGATCCCATCGGGGCACGGGGCTGATGTTGTGCTCAGTTTCATTAGTCCCGATCGTACCTCGGCCTCTAATTTGGGTCGGTCTAAGGAATCATTTCCTTTACCTTTGTACGAGCTTAATTGCTCTTTGGTTGTATCTCCAATGTATCTCTGTCTGATTTCTTCAATCAGTTCTTCCTCCGTGCTCTTGTATTTACGGACAAGTCTAATAAAGTTTTGTTGTTGTGCTGTCTTGCTCGCTTCCGAGTCTATCAGACATCTTAACGGGTTCCATGTTTTAGAGAGACTCATTTGTTTTTCTATCGCATCACACTTTTCCTCCCTTTGTTGTCTGCATAGTTGCTCCGCGTACTTCTCAATAACTTTAATGAGGGTGGCTATCCTTTTACTAAGGCGTTTGTTGTGTTTTTGTGTTTTCCACCGTTTTTCTAGGCTCTTTTTCGCCTCCCACTTATGTAGGAGCTTACTGTCTGTGCTTTCTAGTCCGTCTATTTTTGGTATGGTCTTAGTTGCGATTTGAATATTTTGCTTTAAGGTTCCCTAGCCATTCATCCAAGTCTTCGATGACATCGCATGCTTCCTTCTCTATGAGTTTTCTAAAGCTATCCCATTCAACCATCATTATATTTTTTGCCTTCTCTTTTACGTGGACCTGCTTTAAACGTGGTCTCAATTATATAGTGGTCGCTGCCAATAATTTCTTGTGTATTAAGCCAATAAGGTTTGATGATATTCTTTGTAAACGTGAGGTCAGGAGACGTGTCTTTGGAAACGCTGTTTCCAATCTTAGTTGGGAAAAGGGGGTTGGTTATTAACGTAAGACCCTCCTGTTGGGCGTCAATCCAGAAATTTCTACCTTTGATGTTTTCTTTGTCATAACCCCATGGCGCATGCAACGCGTTGAAATCTCCTACTATAACCAGTGCTTGCTTTTCAGTAATGCTGATCGTTTTTCTAAAAAGTGACCTAAATGTGGTATCTTGTCTAGGGCTGCTATAGACATTTATTATGAATAGACTTTCACCACTCTTCTGCGATGGAACTAACTGAACAAGAACATGATCGAAATCGCAGATTTCTGTATCAAGTTCTATCACCGTGAGATTTCTTCGCACGAGGGTTGTTACGGACGTTTTTTTATCAGGGGCACCATAGAATTTGTATTTGGAAAAGGGTATTAGAGCACGAAAACTTGACACGATCACTCACACACGCACACACCCGAGCATCAAACACACAGCGCTCACTTCCAACTGATTTATTCATAGCTCGAAGGCTTGAATACATACAGGACGCATTGTGCACACACAAACCTAAGAAGGCCAACAGCATATTTTATCAAAACGTACAGTTAATCAATGTCATAGCCTTAGAGCGATAACCTGAAGTTCGCTTGGTAACAACGAAATTGAAGGGGCGCTTACACAGTGATCTTTATTTTTTTTCAATGAAAAAGGCTTCTAACTCTTCACGTGCAGTTTTACTTGCGCTTCTGCCCAGAATCTTCGTTTCAGAAAATCGTGCGTCACAACCACACGAGATTACATGCGCAACCAGGTGCGCATACTTGTCATCTCTTTTCGTTACTTTTTGGGCGTGTTTCCTTAATCGGTCATTAATACACCATTCCGTTTAGCCAATGTTGACTTTTCCGCAGGATAAGGGTATGGAGTACACAACCCCCATGGAACACTTAACAAAGGCCCTCTCATGTTTCTTCTGACAGCCGCGCTTCTTTTTTCGGGCGTTGCGTTGTGGCGTTGTGGGCGTTGCGTCTCTTTGCTTAGAATCATTGCTAAAAAGGTCGTGCCCACACAACATGAAACTTAGTTTCCTTAATCAGGTGAGCCGACTGGAGGCTGCTGGGTTCTTTCGATCGGTAATTACGGCCATTGCTGAATCACTTCTGCAGAAGTTTAAACGTGGAACACGGCAAGCGATGACTGCTACCCAGCCCTTAAAGATTAGGCCGCAAGTTGTGCCATATATTCATAAGGTCGCGCACAACCTTAAGAAAGTCGCGGCCAGGCACGGCGTACCGATGGTGTTTTCCGCACCAGAAAAAAAAATTGGAAGACTGTGCCAAAGTGTGTGCGATAGAAAGAAGCGCGGCTGTCTGAAGAAACATGAGAGGGCCTTTGTTAAGTGTTCCATGGGGGTTGTGTACTCCATACCCTTATTCTCCGGAAAAGTGAACATTGGCCAAACCGAACGGTGTATTAATGACCGATTAAGGGAACACGCCATAAAATTAACGAAAAGAGATGACAAGTATGCGCACCTGGTTGCGCATGTCATCTCGTGTGGTTGTGACGCACGATTTTCTGAAACGAAGATTCTGGGCAGAAGCGCAAGTAAAACTGCACGTGAAGTGTTAGAAGCCTTTTTCATTGAAAAAAATAAAGATCACTGTGTAAGCGCCCCTTCAATTTTGTTGTTACCAAGCGAAGTTCAGTTTATCACTCTAAGGCTATGACATTGATTAACTGTACGTTTTGATAATGTATATTGTTGGCCTTCTTTGGTGTGTGTGCGCACAATGTGTCCTGTATATATTCAAGCCTTCGAGCTATGAATAAATCAGTTGGAAGTGAGCGCTGTGTGTTTGATGCATAGGTGTGTGCGTGTGTGAGTGATCGTGTCAGGTTTTCGCGCTCTAATTAACTTTTCGAAATGATCTACCAACTAGCCCAACAGCAAGTTCTCTTAGAATACATTTCTCGTACAGTGGGCGTCTCTTTTAACTCGTTAGACATTGTGTCAATTATTGGTGGACTTTTGCGCAACATCATTGAGGCCACATGCCAAGCAAAGAAGTGTGCCTTCTGCATACGTAAGGGTATCCCTCCTAAGGAAGTTTGTGCCTTAGCCTTATTCGGAGTTGTTCAACCATCCTGGAGACATGTCAAAAGAGTCTGCAAGATTATCAAGGCGGAACTTTGGCGTCAGGTGCGTTTGTTTCAAGACTGGCTCCGCGTGGTCCACTACAGTCTTCTTCCGCAATGGCAGGCTGCTCAACACCTTCGATGGCTGAGGCAGCAACTGGGCGTACTCATGGAAGTGAGGTGGAAGGAGGTCCTGAACCCACTGCTCAACGTGATTGATTGATATGTGGGGTTTGACGTCCCAAAACCACTATATCATTATGAGAGGCGCCGTAGTGGAGGGCTCCGGAAATTTAGGCCACCTGGGGTCCTTTAACGTGCACCCAAATAACACTGCTCAAGGTGTTTGACAAGCAAAGAAGGGAAGAACAGAAGCGCATTGTGGTGCTACAGGACGCATACATTCCGGTGGAAATCGAGAGATGGCTTCGGAAGGGACCAAAGTTTGCCGTCCCGCCTCGTATTTCTGCCCATGAACTTGTCGGACTAAACAGGGACTTGTCTGTGAAGGTCAACCAAGACCGGGACAGATGCCTACAAGATGGTATGAACTATTTATCGAAATGTGCACCGCATAATCAAGATAGACCTAAAGTTAAAGGCTTGAATAACATCGTGTCGTTCTTTAAAAACAACAAATTAACATTAATGCTAGCCGACAAAGAAGGTTGCTTTGTGGTCATGCCTGAGGGAGCTTACAAAGAAAAGGCTTTAGCGCCTATCAAGAAGAACTTCCGCCCAGTTAAGTTGGGAGCGACTCGCGTTAGGTCTAAGTTCACTGATTTTTGCAAGAATGCTGGGCTTACATTGTTAGCTAAGAACATAAAGAACAGCAAAGGGAGCAACCTGAACGTTTTTTTCTCGGCCAAGACACACAAACCGTATGTACCTTTTCGCACTATTGTTAGTGAAGGAGGGTCTTAGCAGATTACCGTTAGCAGATTTCTTCAGAGCAAGCTAAAGAATCTCGTGGTGAATGACCCTTTCCGTACGAAGGGCTCAAGTGATGTGTACGACTTTTTGCGGTCTCGCGTTACCACAGGCAACGCCTTTTCAGTGAATGTTGTAAATCTGTATTATTCCATGCTTCATGACAAGCTTCAAGCCTCTGTAAAATCCTGTATAGAAGAGAATGGCGACGTCGATTTTATCAATGACGCGGGCGTTAATGTAGACAATTTTTTATCGCTTTTAGAATTTTATCTGAGTGCAACTTTTATTATGTTTGACGAAAAGCCCTTTCTTCAGCGGCAAGGAATCTGCATTGGTTCCTGTGTCGCCCCGGTCCTTTGCGATATTTTTTTAGCCGGTGCAGATAGGAATTTGGACAATGCTTTTAAAGGGGGGAAGGTTTTAAAGGTTTTTAGGTACCTTGACGATTTTTAAACTTTTTTAGATAAACAGGGTGACCTTATATCCCCTGATTTTATTTTAAACGTTTTTATAAGATTAAGACGAGGCCTTTCCTTTACTGTCGAATTGCCTCAAGAAGCTTTTCTGCAGTTTTTAGACTTAAGCCTCACGTGGAACAATGAGCATATGTGCTGGTCTTATCATCCTCGTGTTGAGAAGCAGCTGTTCCCGTACGATTCTGCCCACTCAAAGATTGTGAAGAGGGGCGTTTTGTCTCTTTGCTTAGAATCAGCGCTAAAAAGGTCGTGCCCACACAGCATGAAACTTAGTTTCCTTAATCAGGTGAGCCGACTAGAGGCTGCTGAGTTCCCTCGATCGGTCATTACGGCTGTTGCTGAATCACTTCTGCAGAAGTTTAAACGTGAAACACGGCAAGCGATGACTGCTACCCAGCCCTTAAAGATTAGGCCACAAGTTGTGCCATATATCCATAAGGTCGCGCACAACCTTAAGAAAGTAGCGGCCAGGCACGGCATACCGATGGTGTTTTCCGCACAAGAAAAAAAATTGGAAGACTGTACCAAAGTGTGTGCGATAGAAAGAAGCGCAGTTGTCAGAAGAAACATGAGAGGGCCTTTGTTAAGTGTTCCATGGGGGTTGTGTACTCCATACTCTTATCCTGCGGAAAAGTGAACATTGGCCAAACCGAACGGTGTATTAATGACCGATTAAGGGAACACGCCCATAAATTAACGAAAAGAGATGACAAGTATGCGCACCTGGTTGCGCATGTCATCTCGTGTGGTTGTGACGCACGATTTTCTGAAACGAAGATTCTGGGCAGAAGCGCAAGTAAAACTGCACGTGAAGTGTTAGAAGCCTTTTTCATTGAAAAAAATAAAGATCAGTGTGTAAGCGCCCCTTCAATTTTGTTGTTACCAAGCGAACTTCAGTTTATCGCTCTAAGGCTATGACATTGATTAACTGTACGTTTTGATAATGTATGCTGTTGGCTTTCTTTGGTTTGTGTGCGCACAATGTGTCCTGTATATATTCAAGCCTTCGAGCTATGAATAAATCAGTTGGAAGTGAGCGCTGTGTGTTTGGTGCATTGGTGTGTGCGTGTGTGAGTGATCAAGTCAAGTTTTCGCACTTTTATTAACTTTTCGAAATAATCTATCAACTAGCCCAACAACAAGTTCTCATAGGATTTCTAATTCGACAATTTAGCCATTCCTCCAGTTTCCTGTAAGGCGATGACGTCTGGTGCCTCCTTTCCGTTTAGGAACTGTTGTAAGTTACCCCGTTTCCGGCGATACCCACCACAGTTCCACTGCCAAGTCATATACTGATTACGTCGGGCCATGTCTAGGAACGGTCCCTTCCCCTGCGATTTAGATTACTTCGGTCGTAGTCAGCCGGCTGTAGGGTTTAGCAGTACTTTTAACCGGGCCTGCTCCTATAGACCTCAAATCTGTTTGCGAGTTAACCACCAGTGTTAGTCGATTTTCTATGCTATCTATTCTTTGTTTTATTTCAACGAGCTGCAGCTGCAATCCTGCGAATTGTTGTTGCATTACCTTAGTAAGTTCTCCGAGCATATTCTCGACTTTCTTTTCGAGGTGTTTTGAGAGGTCTTCATTTTCTACAGGAGATATTTCCTCTGCTCTTCGTTTCGCTGCATGTACTCCTGACTCCTGTGCAGGCGCTGGAGTTCAAATTCGACTACACGATGCTATGGAGCTAATTGATCCGCGCAGCTGATTTTGCCTGAGTTTAGACTTCTCTTCCTTTAGTTGTTTTATTTCGCCCCTCTGTTTCGCGTTTTCACGGGTGAGTTGCTCTAGCATTTTCTTAATATGGTTTAGCTCTTGACCTAGGGTAAACCCTTATGACACAACCTCAGGCAAACTCCCAGACTGGAGAAACTCCCCTGATACCTCGCCCACCCAGCTCACCATTTGTCGACTGCCCCGACCGCCGCCAGGACCCTCGTGGGACTGTCCTTGAGGTGATGTCGTTGCCCTTGTCTTGGATTTGGCCCGTGACCTGGATCTGTGTTGAGGAGTGGACCTTGATCTGGATGTGGATCTGGGTTCGTATTGAGTCTCTTCTCTTTCCCCTTTGGCGAGTCACGGGAAGGAGCTGGAACGATCTCTGCGTCGTCCCCCTCTGTCCTGGGTGGCGTTGCCATTCTCCGCCGTTGGATTTTCTGGTGACTACCGTTCCCTCCATGCCTGTGTGGCTCTATTGTTCGACAAAATCTTCATTTTTCTTTGTTCATCGCCTTGTTATTGTTCCTTTTCCCACCATCTTTTCTTCAAAAGGTACGGAGTCCTAAACCATTCTTTCCCTTTTTGTCCCATGTAAGATGACCTTTTCCGCAAAGGCTGCACCTAGGGACGCACTGGTGGTTTTCAGTTGGACTGAGCACCCCACAACAACGGCATTTCTTGCTGTCAGGCTGTGGGCAGACATCCGCCCGATGTCCAATTCGTCCACAAGTAGTGCATGTTTCATATTGCTTCTTATATAAGAAGCACTTATATTCAGCACCATGGTAGTATACGAAATACGGCACAAACAACCCTTCGAAAACAACGACCACTGAGTCCGTAAATCCCATACGTCGTGCATGTAGAATCATCGGGTTCCTCTGATTGACCAAGCTATTTTATATATCTTCTTAATTATCATACTTCGGTATTCCGTGGATAACACCTTTGGATGTGTTTTCTGGTGCTGTTACATAAGCGGCTGTAGCGTAGTTCTTGTCATTGATCATATTTTCCTTGATGTTGCTGTATTCCTTCGCATCAGCCAGACTAGGTGTGCTCATGATCGTGGTATTTTGTCGTATGTTGATTCTGAGAGTATCTTCCCCAGCAATGGTATAACTATAAGTTAAAGCGCACGAAAAACAGACAGGAAGACAGGACAAGCACTTGTCCTGTCTTCTTGTCTGTTTTTCGTGCGCTTTAACTGATATTACACCATGCATATCCAACTAGCCCAACTTTCGATTCTGTTCCCCAGCAATGTCAGGCTTTACTTTTGCCGCTCGTAGAACAGTCTCTTATGAGTGCTAGACTCTGTCGCGTCAAGTCCAGACCTCCTCCTGGGCGTATTACAACCTTGTATTCGTCTTCTGGTAGTTGCGGCTCTTTTGGCACTGGCCGGCGATGCGAAAAATCCTTCAGTCTCCGAGACGCCTCCATGAACGCACCTCCCGCGTTCGTGGCTGTTTTCGCGTTTCTCTTGTCTTTCGCCTTTTTGCGTCGTTCATGGGCCACAACCCATCCTTGAGTGTCGTTGTACTCTTCGGGAGACAGCGTCTCTCCCTCAATTTCTACAACATCCATTTCGCAGGCTTCGAACAAGCCGGGGGCCTGGCTTGTCGCCAGTTGCCAGCGCGTCGATTGCACTGTGTCGGCACTGTGTCGGCACTGTGATGGCGTAGCTAGGGCGACGCCGTTGTCACGGCTCAAAAAAAAATTAGGCCCACCTGGTATATCCTGGCATCGGACTAATCGGGTGATCGTCTGGCGACAGCTGTGATGGCCTTGAATCCCGTGGTTGTCCTTATTCAGCCGCGAAAGTGAAAAACTGGCAGAGTCACTTCGAGAGGCGTCCAAGTGGCTCAGCCTCCTAGCGGCAGACCCTATGTCTCGATCATGCAAAATTAAGCACTGAACTGTACCACAAGCCGACTGACAGACAGAGGTATTTACACTTTCAAAGCAGCCACAAAAGGCACTGCAAATCCAGCATACCTTACAGCCAGGCCTTGCGCTTTAAGAAAACTTGATCTGAGCAATCGGACTTTGATAATAACTGTAACCAGCTACGCACTGCACTTCTTAAACAGAAATATCCGACAACTTAGTCGATGACACACTAAGGCGTGCCGACGCACAAGACGGTACAGCACTCTGCATCCCCAAGGAAAATCCTAAAAGTCGTTCACAGGTTAACCTTGTTTTAACCCATAACGCATCGGCACCAAACGTCACATCTATTTTCCGTAAACACCACAACATGCTTATGCAGAGCGAACGCCTTGCAAAAGCGTTTCCAGAACCACTACGTGTTGTGTACAGACGAGGCAAAAATTTGCGAGATTTATTAATTTCCTCTAAAACCAGACAGAGCATAAACGTCCAGACGCTTGGTTGCCATCCTCGTAAAAAGCCCTGCTGTAAAGTGTGTGCACACATCACCACAACAACACTGGCAGCCAGTACTGCGACGAACTTGAAGTTCAAAATTAAGGGCAATTTCACTTGTGATACTGCAAATCTCGTATATTTGCTAGAATGCTCAATCTGTCATGTACAATACATAGGTCATACTGAAACTGCTTTTCCATACTCTTTCAATAATCATAAAGCTCATGTGCATGCCCTTCCTAACTTACCGATTTCAAGGCATGTCACCGAGACAGGTCATTCATTCAGTAACATGATAGCTACAATACTGGAATGGGGTTTTAAATCACAGCATGAACGCGAAGTAAAAGAGTCATTTCTAATTCATAAATTCAAAACACTATATGCCGGCATGAACGAGAGCCCGGGTACGCTTACTTGCATATTGCCTTAGTAAATCGCCTTTTTGTTTTACTGACTAGTGTATATTCTTTGCACGATGTTAGCCTATTGTCAAATATTACCTACATAATGTAGGTGGCTTTTGTCGCTTCACCATTTTACTCGCATTCATTTTGCTCTGCCTGCTTGTTGATTTTGTATATCTCTCTAAACTTCTTTTTTTAAAGGCTTAGTGAATGTCCTTAGGCTGTGATTATCCCGCAGAACGTATGACCAAGTGAGCTAATGCCTGCGCAGTTTGTTATTTTGCAGACCTGTTTCATTCCACACAAGTTGTAGGGTATCTAATACGTGCCAATTCACTATTGTACAATAATACGCGTTTTCAGTTGTATATGCACTATAGCCACGTACCTTTGGTGACATATAATCTTGTTTCTTGAACTACTAATAATGACTTAGCCGTGTGATACGCAAAGAAGCGGCTTATATATGTGCCCTGTGTGCCATCTGTAACCATTCACTCCGACGGCCTACGTGCCGAAACGTTAGCAAAACTTGTGTTTTCGCACGTTTGTTGACCTCTTTCTCTACTACATACACACACACACACACACACACACACACACACACACACACACACACACACACACACACACACATATATATATATATATATATATATATATATATATAGTTATAAACTTCGAGAATAGTACAGTATAGGAAACAAAACAATAAAATATTTATTTAATCCTAACAGTTTCGGCTGGTGGACCAGCCTTCTTCGGAGGAAGTAAGTGAAATGATACAAGTTCCCGTAGCAGAGGGTCGCCCTCACAGTTTAAAGACCCTCCAAAAAAAAGAGAGAGAAAAAGACAAGCGGGCGAACGAGGTAGCAACAGACAACAAGAAGCAGAAGAAGGAGAGGAACTAGAAAGGAGCGACGGATATATGCGCAATGCCCCTTAGCACAGCCACTATTTTATGTGGTACAATTTTCGTCTGACTACGTTAGACTTGAACTAGTCATGACACCTCATACTGTCGAAAAGGTGAAATCTACAGTGCACATTTGTGGAGACATGCCACATTCGGCTTCGCCAACTGTAAAATAATGGTGCAGGGCTACCCACGGCAGATTTCTCTTTTTTTGAGGGGGTGGGGTGTGCAGCAGAACACCTAACCTTGGCAGTTGGTAGTCGCTGTAAATGCGTGTAAATATTTTAGTATACCCTGAGAAGTTAAATTACGAAATCAATACGTGGTGTAGGGGGTTCAGATTCCCTTCCTTTCTCCTCTTTACTTCTGGCTTTCTGGGTCTGCCTGCGTGTCACGCAGCATTTGGTTTTTAATCTCACAGCTTTCTGAGCCCAGCTAACTTCCAATGAATCGGCTCAGTTTTTCTGAATATTGTAGATGCCTAACCAACAAAAATGAGTTAAGAGAGAACAAATCAGTATAGACCACACCCTTTCTGATTTATATTCAATCTCACACAAGGGCTTTTATGGAGCTAAAGTTCAGTGGATCGGCGTGTCAGACTTCAAGGGCTGTGGAATCATGTGCTTGACATGAATGAGGGCAGGTAAGAAGAAATCTGCATCAAGAAAGCGCGACGGAGGAGCCCAAGCCTATAGCAGTTCTTGCACGCGCAGCGCGGCTCTTTAAGTACTATTCGACTGCAGCGCTGCTGCTGCGGGCGATGTGGAAAGAATCAGGCGGCGAGGCGAGGTCAAACCACTAAACACTTCTAGTACACTCTACCTGCACTGCGCTGAGACGACGAGGAGTACTTCCGAGAGTTTTACATATTCAGAAGCGGTCCATGAAATTAAATTGATTTGCGACAGCTTACAATACAGCACAAACGCGTCTCAAACGCGGTGTCTTAAGTCGTTGCCAAGGCATGAAGCACAAACGCGTTCCAAACGCGCTGCATTAAAGGCGATGACAAGTTCAAGCCAAAAAACGTTTCTTAATACGGGGAAAAGATAGTGCACAATTTATTTTCTCTTTGCTTTGACGGTGTTTAGCTTCTTGCGAATGCCGCCCCGCAAATTCGACCGTTTGCTTAAGCTGCTGTGCCCCACCATCTCCTTGCCAAGTATTCCGTGGTGGCCATGGTGCCACAGACCCGGAGGAACGCACTCGTTTGTATCTGGTGGCAGGAAGCCAGCGCAATGAAAAAGCAAAAAAACAAAAATTGAGCATCGCTGATTGGTTTCAGAACTTTGCGACTGCAGTCACGCGACTGAAAAATCAATCGGGGAAGCAACTAGCCAAAGCAGTCGCTTTGCGACTGTTTGCGACCGTTCGCGACTGTTTGCTACCAGTCGCAAATAGTCGCGCGACCGCTGTAGTCGCCGCTGTGCACCAGACTTTACTTGTCCAATCGGACATTCCGTGTCGGTGTGAACAGTGTTCTCTCCCAAACATTTTTCCAAGAAACGAGAGTACCGCAAGGGGGTGTACTTAGTTGTACACTTTTTATTATCAAAATAAATTCCTTGCACCTGTCCATTCCCGTAGTATGTTATATTGTACATGTGTCAATGACGTCCAGCTTGGCTTTAGGTCATGCATTCTGGCAATGTGTGAACAGCAGGTTCAGTTAGGTTTAAACAAGGTCTCCAAATGGGCAGAGGAAAACGGGTTCCGACTGAACCCACAAAAAAGCACGTGTGTCTTGTTCTCCCGAAAGAGAGGCATGCACTCAGAACCTTACATTGAACTAAACGGTCAACGTCTCTTCTCTGTTAATGCGGAGCATTATTTCTTAGGATTAATCTTGGACAAAAAGTTCACCTTCGCACCGCACATCTGGCATTTAAAAACAAAATATGTAAAAGCCGTTATTGTTTTAAAAGTGTTGTCACGTTCTACGTAGGGTAGTGACAGGCAATGTCTCATGAATTTGTATAGAAGCCTCATTCGCACCCGCTTAGATTATGTGGCCGTTGTTTATCAGTCTGCGACTCAAAGTGCATTGAAGATGCTGAACCTGTGCACCATTCAGGCATTCGCGTTTCTACGGCTGATTTCTGCACTAGCCCTGTGGAAAGCCTGTATGTGGAATCGAATGAGTGGTCACTCCACTTACAAAGATGTTACACATCTTTTCTGTACTACCTCAAGGTGAATGCAGCAAAGAACACCCTCTCATTTCACAATCAATGAACGGTCTTATTCTGCTCTTTTCCACAGCCGTCCTTCAATGAGCCAGCCCTACTCACTTCGTGTGAGAGGGCTCGCTGAGAAAACAGATGCGCAACTTCTGGAACACTGTTTGATGGCTCCTGCTGCATATCTACCGCCGTGGCAGTGGCAGCTCATAGACTGTGATGTCTCTTTTGTTGAAGTCACAAAGCACGCACCACTTGCACACATACATACATACTTCTTATAACTACAACATAAATACACATGCCCTCCGTTTTTTACCGATGCCTCAAAGTCCAACAATTCTGTGTCATATGCAGCGGTGGGCCAATCCTTTTCCGAGACCGGCGTTCTTCATCCTGACGCAAGCATTTTTACTGAAGAAGCTTACGCAATACTAGCGGTCGTAAAAAAACATTAAACAGATAAAATTACAAAAGGCGGTAATATACACAGATTCCCTAAGTGTGGTCGAAGCCCTGAAAACTCCTAAAAAACACAAGAAACCCGTGCTGGTGTCACTTTACTCACTTCTGTGCACACTGTACACTTCAAAACAGCACGTCGTTGTCTGCTGGTTGCCAGCGCACCATGAGATACAAGGGAACGTATTGTCCGACAAGCTGTCTGCTTTCGCCAACGACACCACTTCCAATGCACCAATACCGATCCCTGCACTTGACGTAAAACCTTTCCCAAAACGAAAGCTCAGGGGGTATCAGCAGAGCACGTGGGATAGACGTACAGACAATAAACTCCATAACATTAAACCGCAACTAGGCGATTGGCCACCACAATCAAAATAACGACACACAGAAGTAACACTAACAAGGCTTACAACAGGATATACATACTCTACACATTCATATCTTTTGTCTACCGGCAGTCCACCATATTGTGACAGAGTTGGAGAACCACTTACGGTTCTCCATATTCTCGTTGTTACGACCGGCCCCAGCAATGGGATTCTCCGAAGGTTTGCGAACCCCTCTGGGAGATTGTCGACGCAATCCCGGGATAGCCTGCACCTGAGACGGCCTTGCAGCCAAGCGAGAAGAAAGGCCAACGCACTTGTTTTGCGCTTGGGAACCAAGCAAGAGGAGTTGCGGGGAGAACTGGTTCCTGACCGACTGTGTCGTCGACCCCCACCTCCCCATTCAGGCTCTTCCCCCTCAACGGGAGAATTCCGGAATTTGCTGTGCGTTCATGACCATGTTTGGGCATCTTTAGGGCGTCGTGACCATATTTGGGCATTGTGTTAGGTTGTGCCCCTCCACGTGTGGTGAGGTGTATTTCCCCTCCCTCTGGCAGAGGTGCCGGGGCCGCCGTATTGTCTGACGATGTGGACAATGCACCCAGTGTTGGCAACGCGGCGCTATAAAATGCCGAAGACGTTTTGTATGTCTCTTTCTCTTCTCTCTTTGGATCAGTTGATCACTTCTCAATATGTAAATAAATCTCTGTCGTTCGTTCGGGCGCTTCTGCTCGCTGAATTGTCGGACGATGGATTCTGCGACGGGGCCAGCTACCGAAAACGAGACCGGCAGGACCCGGAGTCCCAACATCGTCCAATGCAATGAACTTGATTCTCTAAGAAAAAAGCATTTTTAATGCCCTACCGACAGCAGCTCCCGCTACACCCTGGGATGCTTATCGGTTGGGATCCGTTTTTCAAACTGCAATCACCTTTCTCTTTATAAAACACGTTCACAGCTTTTACCCCATATTTCGAGGAGATTCGTAGCATGACCTCTGTACCGTGGTCGTGACTGCGGTGACTACATCTTCTCCATGATAATATTATCATGACATTCTGCCATCCACTTTCACACACATATTTCACAACACTGTCATGCTTTCATTTCTTCCATGTTTTAACCCACGTTAGCGCGAGGAATCTTAAGTCTCCTTTACAGCCACGCATCATATCATTGTTCATATCTCTAGTCTACTGAAATGGCGCTCTTTGGCCATCAGTTGGCCCTTGTGCCATTAAAAAACCACTCATCATCATCATCATCGTCATCGACAACAACAACATCAAAAGCCTACACGAACTTTTTGTCGCCATAGCCAACAGCGTCATCGAAGCCGTCTCTCCTAATCCAGTGAAACACGCGCAAAAAGTTAAAAAAAACGAAGAAAAAAAAATTGGCAGAACTCACGTACAGTGAAAATCGATGATATATGCAAAGCACGAAAGAGGAAGGTAGATATAGCACTTCAAATTCATCACAACGTTACGAGGTGGAGGTAAATGATCATGTACGTGAATTTAAATGATACCGTACATGATTATCGTGTTTGAATGTGTCCTTTACTTTCGTTATCTATTAACGTCACGTGATACAAATTTTATCATATGGGGAGCTAGCGAAATGGCCACAACAACGCTATAAGCGTGTTATGTTGTCATGCTCTTACATGACACGCGTGTCAGGACTATATTATTTGCACCACTCATATATTTCGTCATTCATTGATGTCACGTAACACCAAATTTGGTTTAAGTGGAGCTAGAAAAACGGCCGCGAGCTCACCATGAAGAGCCCAGTAACTCCAATGTAGCGTTGACGTGCGAGCAGCTGGGCAAAGCAACGCTATGTTAGCAAAACGCGAGCAGTCTGTAGTCTGAGGCCAGGCGCGACCAGCGTCCGTCGGCGCGGCGTGATGGCATCAGGAGCGAAAAGCGACAAGCTGCATTTTGCGCCGATCCAGTTTTGTCGTGGTTAGGTTCGTCACATAGCAAGGCGTGTGACGCGAGGAAGATGGAGACAGTGAGGAAAACAACATGAAGTTATATTGGACGAAAAAAAAACTATTGCACATACAGTACTAAAGTCGTACACGCACGCGGTTCACAAACACAGAAACACAAAGAAAATAAAGAGTCTCACAGTCTGAGCCGTAACATGGTGCCTTGAAGTGGGACTCGTTGCGTACTCGGATGCCATCGTCCCTTGGGTGAGAGGTCAGCATACCACTGTAGAGGGCATCACCAGGTCTAGGAGTAGCCGCACACTGTCAGCGACGTCGGTTTGGTGGACGTGGTAAGCAGCTCCGGTCTTTCGAGGGTGCTCGCCGTACCGGAGATGTCCACAGGACCACTCACCCAGAACTCGCGCCTGGCCACACCGACACGCCGTACCCCGAGGACATCAATGGCTCTAGGACTGGAACCCGGCCTTTCAAACCTCGCGCGTAGTTGTGGGTTCGCCCTAGGCTCCCTTGCGTCGTCTTGTCGGCGTCTGAACAGCTTGGTTCTCCCCGAGCGTCTCCTCTTCCTTTTTTAATGGGCGCGCTGCAATACCCCTTTATTCTTCTCATCTGCCAGGTGATGTGGCGCTGTCCTCTTTTATGCTCTCATTTTTTAACCTACTACATCACATCACCCCTCACTTAAGAAAGTTCTTCCGGTAGAAAACCTTGAGGGCACTCGGGACACGTTGGCTCGCAATCGGAAACACACACGTAAGCACTACTGCACGCTATAGCAGTTCAGAGCCCCGCATACTCGGCACATTCTGTCACAAAAGTACACACCAGGAAAAAAAAAGAAACAAGTCACAGAACTAAACCACCATGATACTTGTATCGCGCTTTAAGGTTCACATCATGAGCTAATAATACGACTGAGCATCAATTCTTCATCCAGACGTAGCTCACGGAGTTGGCAAACGGCTCATGTAATCTGCGCCTATGTTGTCTCTGCCTTTGATATACTCGACCGAAAAGTCGTGCTTCATAAGAATGAGGCTCCACCGTTACACGCGGCTGTTCACATGCTTGGCCGACTTGATGTACACAAGCGGTTTGTGGTCACTCTGTAGAATGAATGTGCGTCCAAATAGGTAGATGTGAAATTTCCGAACCGCCCACGTAGAAGCCTGGGCCTCTCGCTCTACTGTAGCGTAAGCAGCTTCACGTGGTTGAAGTCTACGGCTTGCGTATGACACTGGATGCAGTATTCCTTCGTGACGCTGCGTGCATGAGTATGGCACCTACACTTCTCGATGATGCATCGGTGCGGAGAACAAACGGTTTTGAAAAATCAGGTGCTTTTAGAATTGGGGACGTAGAAAGCAAAACCTTCACTCCTTCAAAAGACTTCTGTTCTTATTCTCCCCAGAGGACTTTCTTTGGGCCCTCTTCTTGGTCAGTTCAGTCAGTGGCTAAGAAACTTCAGAGTAGTTGCGCACGAAATCTATGTAATCACCTGTAAGGCCCAAGAACGAGCGTACTTTTTTTAGTTTTAGTTTATGGACGCTTCGCAGCCTGTGTTTTGTCGAGCGTTTCGACCTGCGGTCGAATAACACCTTGCCCAACGAGATGACCAAGAAATTTGACTGACTCTTGACCAATCTCACTCTTTGTTGGCCGAATGGTCAAACCAGCGTCGCGAACTCGCTTGAGAAAAGACTCAAGTATAGCTATATGTTCCGCCCAGGTTTCAGTAGCATTGTGCACATCGTAAAAGTAGTAATAAACGTGCGGCATGTCTGCTACCACTTTTCTCATGAGGCGGTTAAACACAGCTGGGGTGGTTTTAATACCAAACGGCATGAATCTAAATTGATACAGTCCTGATTCTGTCAAAAAACAGTCATTGGTTTCGAGCCTGGTTCCATGGGAACCTGCCAATAGTCCTTAGCGAAGTGTAACTTTGAAAAGTATTTTGCTTGTCCAAGTTTACCAAAGATGATGTCTACACGGGGTATAGGCTCGTTATCATTAACTATAACCTTGTTAAGTTTTTTGAAATCGACACACAAACGCATCGTTCCGTCCTTCTTCACAACTACTATAGGTGAATTTAAGCAGACTCCGATGGTTCTATGATGCCTTGTCGCAGCATGTCTGCTATTTCTTTCCGTACCGCTTCTTGGGTAGCAAATGACATAGGGTATGACCGTATGCTTACGGGTCTATCCGTGGTCAATCTTAGCTTGCACTGTACGAGGTGCGATTTGCCAGGAACATCCGTAAATACGTTGTCGTACCTGGTCAATAGGTTGGTGACTTGCAAGTGCTGGATAGGAGAAAGTGACTGCGATATGCTTACGTCAGCAGATGATTATTTTCGTTGGAATGGTACGCCTGGTAGCTCGTCACTTTCAGTGTCATTCGCCTGGCAAACAGCTGATGCTTCAAGCGGTTGTGCAGGCACCCATTCCTCATACTTTTTCGGTAGGTTTATATGGGATAGCGTGCTTCTGGTACCGAGGTCAATAGAACAGTCAACATCATTTCTCTTCTAAAGGACATTAAAGGGTCCCTTGCACGTCAGAACCAATTTGTTGGTATCTGATGGAAGCAGAAGCAGAACCTTGTCTCCAGAAGATAATTGATGTGGTCTGGCCTTTTGGTCATAATGCTCCTTTTGTACTATCTTCGCTTTCTGAAGCTCCTGCTTGGCTAGACGGCAGGTGTCTTCAAGACGATTCCGCAGTTCGAGTACGTACCCGTAGAATGTTTTTACATCATCATCAAGATGATAAGCGGCCCGTATTTCTTTGAATATCACCAGGGGACCTCTGACGTAACGGGCGTAGAGCAAGTCGAATGGAGAGAAGCCTAAGCTCGACTGGTGAACTTCGCGATAAGCAAAGAGTAAGGGCGCCAGGTACCGGTCAATTTTTTCGGACACTCCTGACACATTCTTGTTATCATTCTCACAATGCCGGTAGTTTTATGCGCATTCACGGTCACACGCAGGTATTTAACTTATCATCACTACCTCGAGCCATTGCATATTGGAAAGGCCTTCCGGATTATGTCGTATCCATTTGTAACCATGAAATTTTTCGTGACCACCTGATTTCGTTGCGCTCTAGCATTGTATAACGCTGTTGCACCTTGATTTTTGTAATCTTTTATATATGTATATATTTTTTCGTCTGCTTTTCTCCTTTATTGTTATTTCGTTTGTATACTGATGCCCCCCTTACTCAATGCCCTTCAGTGGGCCTGTAAGGTATTTTGAATAAATAAAGAAATAAATTTGTTTCAGGGTGCCATTGAACCTTTGTACAAGGCCATTAGCCATGGGATGACATGGGGTTGTTGTCAATTGTTGGAAGAAGAGAAGTCGGCTTAGCTTCTTCATTAGGCATGACGAGAATGACATGCCTCTGTCACTGATTATCTCTCGTGGGACATCTACACGAGAAAACATCTCCAGAAGTGCCTCAGCGACTTTCTCCGTTTTGATGCTCGGTAGTTCTACAGCATCGGGATAACGCCTTGCCATGCCCACCATTGTCAGTACGTACTTGTTTCCGCCCTCTGGCATCAGTGATAATGAACCCACAATATCAATGGCTACTCTCTTGAAGGCGGTGTCAATTATATGAGTGTTGCCGAGAGGTACACGACCCACCAGGTGTTTGGGAATAGTTCTTTGACGTATATCACACGATTTAACAAATCGTGTGATGTCTGACTCAACCCCTGGCCAGTAGAACTTTTCGAGTACCCGGTCTGTAGTTCGTTTAGTTCTATGATGGCCCGAAAGGATGCCTTCGTGGGCCATTTTCATAACAAGTTGTCGGAGGCACCTTGGTACCACAACCTAATACACCTGCTTCTTAGAGTGAAGGGTGTACTTGCGATAGAGAATTCCGTCCTTCATAAAGAACAATATTTTACCAAACCTTGTCTTGACCTCTTTGTTAACGGATTCGAAGCATTTCCGCAGGCTGCTGTCTTCCTCCTGTTTGGTTCTAAAGTCCTGTGGCCTGAGTTTTAAGGGTTTAATAACTCGAGCCGGAAGTAGATGTGGATTTTCTGCCTGTCAGTTTACTGCAGCAACTTTTGTCTTGAAACGTGTTCTCCTTGCAGCCGACAACGAAGTCTTTGCATACAAGGGTCCGTGTGCAGAACCGGATTTTTCTGCGCCAGAATACTCTTCTGCAGTGTTCCGGGTGTAAAGACGGCTCTTCCAATTGCTATCAGGGTTGTGAGCATCTCGAACGCCTTCCGCATTTCCTAAGACAACATCATTTATTTATTTACTTATTTATTCCTCAAAGGTCCGATAGGGACATTACATGAGGGGTGGGCATGACACGGCACTTGAAAGAATGGTAACAACATGGTACCGGCAACAGACTATGTACAGAAGTTATGGCGGCACTTCTATATAAGGGGGTGTGACACAATACTAGAAGGGAGGGTTACAATATCGTAGTGACAGCAACAGAATGGGTACATTAATTATGGGGGCACTGCAATGGCGTGCTTGAAACGAGATTGGTCCATGATGGTAGCAACTTCAGCAGGTAGGTCATTCCAGTCTCGGGATGTGCGTATGAAAAATGATTGTTGGAATGTATTAGTATAGGCACGTTCCGGATAGACTGCGTTGGCGTGGCTAGTACGGAAAATACGGTCGGCTAGTCGGATGTACTGATTTCTGAGTTGTTGCGAGTGGAAGAATTCGTGGTAAAGACACAGTCGAGCTATTTTGCGGCGAGATTGAAGTGAAAGAAGGTTAAGGTCTGCTTTTAACGCTGAAACACTTGAATAATGAGAGTAATCAGACAAAACAAATCGAGCCGCGCGATTTCGGACAGATTCCAGGGTGTTGATCAAATAAGTTTGGTAAGGATTGAAGATAGCGTTTGCATATTCTAATTTGGGACGCGCGAAAGTTTCGTATGCAAATAATTTTATTAAGAGAGGGCTTAGGCCAAGATTACGGCGCAGGTAGCCAAGAGCACGGTTAGCTGAGTTCGTTATGTGGTTAATGTGACAAGACCAGTTTAAGTCGTGGGATATATGGACACCTAAGTAATTAACCGAGTCGGCAGAATCAATAGCAATATTGTTAATAGTATACTTAGGCTGCACAAAATTGTGGCGGCGGTGGAAAGAAACGTGCACAGTCTTTTGGACATTTAACGACATCAGCCAGTTATTGCACCAAACCTGTACGCGAGGTAAGTCTTCTTGTAGTGCGGATATGTCACAGGTGCTACTTATAGAGCGATAAATGACGCAGTCGTCTGCGAAAAGACGGACGTTCGATGTAAGATTTGCGGGGATATCATTCATATATATGAGAAAAAGAAGTGGCCCCAGAACGGTTCCTTGTGGAACACCGGAGAGCACGTGCGTGAGGGATGATGTATGCGAATTGGCGTGGACAAATTGCTGGCGGTCATTTAGAAATGCGCTTATCCAGTTCAACACAAATGGGTACAGATTAAGGCGAGACAATTTCAGCAGTAGGCAATTGTGTGGGACTTTATCTAATGCTTTTTCAAAATCAATAAAGATTGCATCAGTTGGAATGTTGTGGTCTAGGCATGAATGTACGTCATGAAGAAACATGGAAAGCTGAGTGTCACAGGAATGATCTTTACGGAAACCATGCTGATTAGGATTGAAGAAATTAACGGAATGCAAGAATTCGGCAATGTGCGAATACAATACATGTTCCATGGTTTTAGAGCAGACACTGGTAATTGAAATCGGTCGGTAATTATTGGGGTTCAAACGATTTCCCTTTTTAAATACTGGTATGACCTTGCCGATGCGCCAGTCATTGGGAACCAATCCTGTGTTCAGAGACTGTTGAAAAATGAGTGAGAGAAACAAGCTGCTCATGCGTTTGGTGTTTTTTAGCACTTTAGCATTGATACCATCAATACCAACAGATGATGAATTTTTCAGCGAGTCAATTACTTTCACTATGTCTTGTGGTTCAAACATAATACTCGGCATGGGGGGGTTATCACAAGAAGGGACAGTAGGAAGGTCATTCAAGGGTGCACGTGTAAAAACAGCGCTAAATGCGCTGTTTAATATATCTGGTACTTCACGGTCCGGAATAGGGAGTTCAGAGCTATCGCACAATGAAACGGAGTTAGATGCACCGGGGTTTATCGTTTTCCAGAAGCGCTTTGGATCAGTGCGTAGCGTAGAGGGTAATGTGACAGAGAAGAAACTTTGTTTAGCGTGGGCGGCTGAGGATTTCTAATCGTTTTCAGCGGTGTAATATTTTTGCCAGGCTTGATTCGTGTTAGAATTTTTAGCTGCCCGGAAAAATCGCTTTTTCTTATTGTTTAAGCATTTAAGGGATGTATCAAACCATGGAGAACTCGGGCGTTCCGATATCGTTTTAGTAGGAATATAAAGGCGTATTAGGCGTTGCATCTCCGATTTAAAAAGAAGCCAGTTGGATTCAAGTGAACGCTGCGCAAAGCTGGCTGAAAAAATTTCAAAGAACGTTGATAAATCCCGGTTCATACTGTCGTAATCCCCTTTATCGTACAACGTAAGTGTTTTTCTGGTTTTTTTACTTTTGTGTAAACTGCATGAGAATGAGGCATTCACAACCAAATGATCACTCAGGCCACGCAGGTAGGTGATAGGGGAGACGTTCTCAGGGTGTGAAGTTAAAACAAGATCCAATATGTTAGACGAGTGGTCGGTAACACGCGTGGGCTCAAAGACCAGTTGGGACAATCCGAAGGTGAGGCAAGTGTTGATGAACTTGCCATGATGGTATTTTTTGATGACATAGAAGCAGTATTAGACCAATTTATACTAGGGAAATTCAAGTCGCCAAATAACAATATAGGACTATTTGGGTGGGTCGTTCTTAGTTGGTTCAAATTTTCATGAAGCAGACGTGAAAAAGAACTGTCAGCACTAGCAGCGCGATAACAAACTCCGATCAAGATGCGCGGGTGAGATGCGTGGCAGCAGAGCCAAACAATTTCTAATGGTGATGTAATATTGATGCGCACGCAGCGTAGGTCCCGTTTCGTGGCTACAAGGACACCACCACTACGAAAGTTGTTATCCCTGTCCTTGCGAAATATGTCAAAGTTAGAGAGACAAGGCAATATTTCCGAATCATCGACTAACGAGTTCAGCCACGTTTCTGTTAGTGGCACAATATTTGAAGATGAAGAATTTATCAGGTCGCATAGCTTATCCCGCTTCGGAATGACACTCCGTATGTTGGTTAACAAAAATGATAAAGACTGATGAAAGGGACGTGACTCGCGTAGTTTATTTCTTGGCTGCTATGAGCTCTTTTCGACAACCGTATTTGAAGCATGATCAAATAGATAGGTTTTGTTCTTTACGGTCAGTGTTTCATGGCGTAGCTTGAAGCTCGAGTTTTGAGTTTTCCCAAATTCAATTAGGCGCTTACGGGCAAGGCGTGCACTAGGGGAGAGATCCTGAGAAATGCTGAAGACGGTGTCTTTACTGTTAAGTGATAGTATATGGTCCTTATCTTTAAAATGCGCGAATTTCACTAATATGGGTCTGCACTTTCCGGTGCGGAAGGTACCTATGCGATGGGCCCTTTCAATGTCACGGGGTTGAACGATAGTTTGAAGGAGGCGATTGCAGTGCTCAATTACTATTTTTTCCGACTCCTCCCACGATTCGTTCTGGGCGTCCTGATGCCCACGAAAAACCAAGTTAT
Source organism: Rhipicephalus microplus (assembly GCF_013339725.1). Taxonomy (NCBI): domain Eukaryota; kingdom Metazoa; phylum Arthropoda; class Arachnida; order Ixodida; family Ixodidae; genus Rhipicephalus; species Rhipicephalus microplus. Next base: position 16,684 of record NW_023612779.1, on the reverse strand, counting down.
TGCGCCTTGATTTGTTCTCTGCATCATTGATTCGAGCAGTTATCAATTTTATATGTTCAGCATTCCATCAGCATCCGACTGCAAGGCTGTCAGTAGCGGCCTCATATTCTCTAGGGAAGCATGGTCTGACTCGATCTTATCCAGCCGTTCTTTCATCTCTCCGAAGGTCTTTTCATGCTCCACTAGTGTTGTCTGAATCGCTTTTAATTGCTCCAACATAACTGCCTGATCAGTTTGTAGTTCTTTAAGTACCTGGAGCATGTGCGACGAAACGTCGGCAGAGCCAGAAGAGTGGGGGGAGTCAGGTCCAGGGTTGGTCTCTACATTGCCAGCTAACAAGAGAAGCTGCATAAGTGCGTTTGTACAGTCATAAGCAAAAGTACAAAACCAGTGTGGGCTCGGCAGCACAACTAGGGCACGGTAACTAGTTCGCTTAGTAAAAAGACTATAGCGGTTTGTTACCTGCACCAAGAAGAGGCAAGGAAGTTTAGCTCAGTCCATGGCGGTGCTGCCGAGCCCACTGAGCGCCGCGACGCTCCGGGCGGGCTTTATGTCCAGGTTGAACGCATGCGCCGTGCTGGATGTCCCGGCTTCCAGATAGGTGCGGTATCGCCAAGATGTCACCAGATATGGCCAGTGGGAGTGAAGTGGCTGCGTAGAACTGGGTGCGCGGGGCTTTTCAAGGTCAGCAGCTGCCGCTTCGTCCGCCTTCCACATCGAAAGACGGCTCGTGAACGGCAGACCCAGGGTGTCGACCGCGGCAGGGCAAGCGAGGTGCCCTCCGGGAGGTTCCGAAAGCTGTAGGCACAAAAATTCAAGAAACTGCACCAAGAAGAGGCAGGGAAGTTTAGCTCGGTCCATTGTGGTGCTGCCGAGCCCACTGGGTGCTGCGACGATCCAGGCGGGCTTTATGTCCAGGTTGAACGCATGTGCCGTGCTGGATGTCCCGGCTTCCATATAGGTGCGGTATCGCCAAGATGTCACCAGATATGGCCAGTGGGAGTGAAGTGGCTGCGTAGAACTGGGTGCGCAGGGCTTTTCGGGGTCAGCAGCTGCCGCTTCGTCCGCCTTCCACATCGAAAGACGGCTCGTGAACGGCAGACCCAGGGTGTCGACCGCGGCAGGGCAAGCGAGGTGCACTCCGGGAGGTTCCGAGAGCTCTAGGCACCAAAATACAAGAAACTGCATCAAGAAGAGACAAGGAAGTTTAGCTCGGTCTATTGTGGTGCTGCCGAGCCCACTGATACCGGATGCGATACCGAGCCCACTGATACCGGATGCCAATCATGTAAAGGAGTATTCATACAAAGGGCTCAGGTGTTGCCAGTGAAGAAAGGTGAAAAAATTCCCACGTGTGCTTCAGGCAGCTTCATCAACCGTCCATCCAAGTGGTAAACCATAGAAATATCTCCAGTCAGCTTGCTATCCGCCACAAGAGACGTTTTGACAATGATTGAATCACATCCGGTATCTCGCAGTACTGTTGCGGAATATGCTTCGAGTACACCTTCGCCCGTGGGCATGTTTTTTCCTTCAGCCTGGCTGGGTGCGTTTCTGCGCACTCGAGACTATAAGGAACACAAAGGGAAGCCTGCGACTCTGAAATAATTATCTTGGCTCCATCTCTTTGTCGAAAACAGCATGAGGCCTTCTGAACGCTGTTGGCCCTTTTGGAGCAATCACCTGTTTTATGCCCAGTGCGGCGGCATTTTCCACAAAAGGCTGGCTTTGTACCTGGACGTTTTGTGTTGGTCCAGCAATCAGCAGCTCCGTGACCCTTTTTGTTGCAAAGAAAACACTGCGGTCTCTCTTTGTCATCTTGCCGCTCAGACGTTGGAGTTTGACTTGGAGGCTTGCTCAGGATATCGCCTTTACATTTACCAAGGTTAATCATCCCCTGGGCCTACAAGTAGTGGTCTGTAGCCTACGGAAGTTTTTCGAGGCTTTCACAGTTTCTTTTGTTAAGAAACACAGCGAGTTTCTCATGACACTGTGCGAGAAACTGCTCCGAGACAATTTTGTCTCACAGAGCATCCTAGGTCCGGTCTGTCTTGGCCTTTTTCTTGCCAATGGTCAAAATAACCTAATATACGCGCGGCAAACTGCGTGCCCATTTCAGAATTATCTGGTTTGGCTGATCGAAATTTTGTCCAATAGCCTTCTTCTGTGAACCTAAAGCATTGTAGTAGCGTTTTCTTCAACGTTACGTAGTCCGTAGCATTTTCAGGTGTCATCCTACCAACTAAACTCAAGGCCTCGCCAGTCAAGCAAAGGCTTAGTGATAGGGCCCATTTGTCTTCCGGCCAGTCTTGACTAGTAGCGACGCGCTCAAATCGCTGTATATAAGCGTCCAGCTCATCGCGTTCCTCGTTAAAGGCTCGGATGAGTTTATGTGGACTTTGGTAGCTCTGCGTGGTGCCTACGGGCGCACTCTCGGTAAGCTGCCCAGTAGTTGTGCTATCGGCAGTCGCACCTAAATGATGCAACCTTGGCTTGAGCTCAAGAACTTCCTTCTCTGCTTGTAATCTAGCGATTGCCTCTGCCTCGGCTTCTTTTGTGGCATTTCGTTCCATGGGGGTTGTGTACTCCATACCTTTATCCTGTGGAAAAGTGAACATTGGCCAAACGGAACGGTGTATTAATGACCGATTAAGGAAACACGCCCAAAAATTAACGAAAAGAGATGACAAGTAGGTGCACCTGGTTGCGCATGTCAGCTCGTGTTGTCTTAACGCACGATTTTCTGAAACGAAGATTCTGGGCAGAAGCGCAAGTAAAACTGCACGTGAAGTGTTAGAAGCCTTTTTCATTGAAAAAAATAAAGATCACTGTGTAAGCGCCCCTTCCATTTCGTTGTTACCAAGCGAACTTCAGGTTGTCGCTCCAAGGCTATGACATTGAATAACTGTACGTTTCGATAATGTATGCTGTTGGCCTTCTTTGGTGTGTGTGTGCACAATGTGTCCTGTATATATTCAAGCCTTCGAGCTATGAATAAATCAGTTGGAAGTGCGCGCTGTGTGTGTGATGCATGGGTGTGTGCGTGTGTGAGTGATCGTGCCAAAATTTCGTGCTCTAATTAACTTTTCGAAATACAAATCCTATGGTACCCCTGATAAAAAAACGTCCGTAACAACCCTCGTGCGAAGAAATCTCACGGTCATAGAACTTGATACAGAAATCTGCGATGTCGATCGTGTTCTTGTTCAGTTAGTTCCATCACAGAAGAGTGGTGAAAGTCTATTAATAATAAATGTCTATAGCAGCCCTAGACAAGAAACCAAATTTAGGTCACTTTTTAGAAAAACGATCAGCATTACTAAAAAGCAAGCCCTGGTTATAGTAGGAGATTTCGACGCGTTGCATGCGGCTTGGGATTATGACAAAGAAAACATCAAAGGTAGAACTTTCTGGATTGACGCCCAACAGGAGGGTCTTACGTTAATAACCGACCCCCTTTTAGCAACTAAGATTGGAAACAGCGTTAGCCAAAGACACGTCTCCTGACCTCACGTTTACTAAGAATATCATCGAACCTTATTGGCTTAATACACAAGAAAATATGGGCAGTGACCACTGTATAATTGAGACCACGTTTAAAGCAGGTCCACGTAAAAGAGAAGGCAAAGAATTGTTGATGATTGAATGGGATATCTTTAGAAAAATCAGAGAGAAGGAAGCACGCAATGTCATCGAAGACTTGGATGAATGGCTAGGGAACCTTACAGCAAAATATTCAAATCGCAACTAAGACCATACCAAAAATAGGAGGACTAGAAAGCACAAACAGTAAGCTCCTACGTATGTGGGAGGCAAAAAAGAGCCTAGAAAAACGGTGGAAAACACAAAAACACTACATGAGTGATTTGTGGGGTTTAACGTCCCAAAACCACCATATGATTATGAGAGACGCCGTAGTGGAGGGCTCCGGAAATTTCGACCACCTGGGGTTCTTTAACGTGCGCCCAAATCTGAGCACACGGGCCTACAAAATTTCCGCCTCCAACGGAAATGCAGCCGCCGCAGCCGGGAATTGAACCCGCGACCTGCGGGTCAGCAGCCGAGTACCTTAGCCACTAGACCACCACGGCAGGGCCAAAAACACAACAAACGCCTTAGAAAAAGGATAGCCACCCTCAGTAAAGATATTGAGAAGTACGCGGAGCAAATATGCAGACAACAATGGGAGGAAAAGTGTGGTGCGATAGAAAAACAAATGAGTCTCTCTAAAACAGGGAACCCGTTAAGATGTCTGATAGACTCGGAAGCGAGCAAGACAGCACAACAACAAAACTTTATTAGACTTGTCCGTAAATACAAAAGCACGGAGGAAGAACTGATTGAAGAAATCAGACAGAGATACATTGGAGATACAACCAAAGAGGAATTAAGCTCGTACAAAGGTGAAGGAAATGATTCCATAGACCGACCCATATTAGAGGCCGAGGTACGATCGGGACTAATGAAACTGAGCACATCAGCCCCGCGCCCCGATGGGATCACGAATAAAACTCTCAGAAACTTAGACGACAAATCTATCACAGCCCTCACCGAACATATGAACAAGTGTTGGGAAAAAGGTAAGATACCCAAGCAATGGAAAACGGCAACAATCATAATGATTCCCAAGCTAGGCAAGAAACTAGATCTTGATAATCTTAGGCCTATTTCTCTGACATCCTGCATAGAAAAGTTATTAGAGCATGTCATCCTAACTCGCCTGTCAAATGATATGGAAGACAATGAGCTCTTTCCTCATTCGATGATAGGCTTCTGAGTGAAACTGTCTACACAGGACATTATGCTTAAGATTAAACATCAAATATTTGATTCGGTTCTCAATACACACGACACAAAGGTAATAGTTGGCCTAGATCTTAAAAAGGCATTCGATAATATATCACATGAAGCTATACTTGCCAATCTTCAAGCGTTAGAGGTAGGAAAAAGAGTATACGATTATATAAAAGACTTTTTAACTGACCGTACTGCAAGAATATTACTAGGCAAAGCAGAATCCCAAGAGTTTAGTCTGAGCAGCAGAGGTACGCCGCAATGCTCAGTCCTAGCCCCCTTTCTTTTTACCGTGGCCATGGCAGGTCTCTCTACCAGACTGAAGGTAAATCCAGGACTCCACCATAGCCTCTATGCAGATGACATTACCTTATGGGTAGCAGAGGGTAGTGACGAATACATAGAGGAAACTTTACAAACAGCAGTGAATGTTGTAGAAGAATATGCCACCCATACAGGATTACAATGTTCACCGGAAAAATTGGAACTTCTCTTCTATAACCCGACATGTAGGGGTCGGAAAAGGATCCAGGAAAAACCTAACATTAAAGTCTTTGTTGGTAAAACGCAAATACCTACGGTCGAAAGCATAAGAATTCTGGGACTCCGAATCAGCTCAAACAGGCACAACGGAGAGGCGATTAGAATTCTTGAAACGAGTGCGCAGCAAATTGTGCGTCTACCTAAACGAATTGCAAACCGGCACTAAGGTATGAAGGAAAATAATATGATAAGACTGGTAAAGGCTTTTGTCATCAGTCGTATTGTATATGTGATTCCGTACCTCAGACTGCAAGTGGCCGAGAGAGAAAGGATTGACAGAATCATTAGACGAGTTTTCAAACAGGCGATCGGACTTCCAATTACAACCTCTAATGATAAATTACTTCAGTTAGGGCTTCACAACACAACAGAAGAGCTTATAGAAGCTCAAAGAGTCGCACATTATGAAAGACTAACACAGAGTAAAACAGGTAGAGCCGTACTAGAGGAACTAGGTATAAACTACGCAAATCAATTTGGCGCCAAAAAGGATATCCCGTATGAAATCACGAAATGTTTAATAATCTCACCGATTCCAAAAACATGCATCCCGAATATCACAAAGCAAGGAGAGCTGAAAGAGCGAAACATTTACATAACAACGCAAAAGATTTACCGGAAACAACATACGTAGACGCGGCCAAATACAAAGGAAATGACAAATGACTACATCAGTAGTGGACTACAAACGAAATAATAAGGTCAGCGGCTCGGTGAGAACGAGCTTTGCAGAAGAGGCGGAGGAAGCAGCTATTGCAATGGCCGTAGCATCCACCTCGACTTCACTCATTGTTAGCGACTTGCAGACGGCTGTGAGAAACTTTGCACGAGGGCGAATATCCCAAATAGCTTTAAGAACTATGGCTGGATGCAAAGACCAACGAACAATATAAATAGTCTGGGCACCCGCTCACACCTCCTTGCCCGGCAATGAGGCTGCACCCCAGACAGCTTGAGGACTTACAGACCGAGGCTCTGGATTGCCCTGGTCTAACGGGGAGGACGATGAGAGATTTGAGCGGAGGACCACATACAGAGATATTACGCAGTATTACAGGCTAAGCAGGAAAATTTATCCTCCCGCACACTCGTTATTGAACAAAGGACAGGCGGTGGCGTGGCGCCTACTCCAGACTCACACGTTTCCTAGTCCTGTAACAATGAACCGCTGTGTACTGGAACTTCATTTCGACAAGTGGAAATTTTGCCACAACAGGGCGGACTAGAGCCACATTTTATGGGCATGCCCGCAGGCCCGCATGAGAGGCAAATTTCCAGACGGGAGTGGATGAGATGCCGCGCTCCTCAGCTCTGACTCTCAATTACAAGCCCGCTTAATACGGCAGGCCGAAGATGCCTTCAGGGCCCATGGGATCATGGCCGTCGTCTAGGTTTGGTCTTCTCTTCTCCTCTCGCACCTGAAAGGAGAAGAGGACCTTTCTGCTAATTAAATAAAGTTTGTTCATCATCATCATTGAGACATACTGTGACATCGAGAAAGTTAATGGTCTCTGGTGAATATGTTTGCGAAAAGGATATGGAAGGGTGAGCATTATTAACGTCCGAAATAAAAGACAAAAGTTCCTCCTCTCCATGTGGCCAAATCATGAATATGTCGTCAATAAATCTTTTATAATAAAAAGGTTTTAGCGAACGACCCGACAAGAATTTGTTTTCAAGGAATCCCGTGAATATATTCGCGTTTATATGCTTCTAGAGTAGACACATGTAGCTCGTAACGGACATGTTTTTCGACAGACTTCCTAATTATTTGAAACTGCTTAGAATACTTTGAACTCACGATACCACTCGACAATGAGTGCTGCAGTCAATTATTTGGTTTTCTTTTTAAAACGTCTGAATACTTGTGTCGAAGTGGGTACCTGGAGTCCGTGAGGGAAACTGCCGTCTTTCTTGGGTCTTGTAGAGCCAAGCTGGTTGGTGTTCCTGGTGCGGAATTCCTCTGGGCAGAGCAGGAGTAGCATTTCTCGTTCCGGGGCACACTTCCGTTCCGGGAAGCATATTCAGCGGCTTCCATTCTGCCTACAGGTATAAGTCTCTGTCTACAGCCAGCAACATCACAGCTATCGAAGTGCAACGCGAGGAAGTGGTTTGACACCTTAAAGAACGCCTCACTTGAGCTAGTACACATTGTAGTAAATCATTATCGATCTTCCCTGAAATCCCTGATAAACAGGGAGCGCCAACTCCTCGATCAGTTTAGCCTTTCTCCTGAAGAATCATCGTCGCTAAGAGCATATGAGCAAAAGAAACGTTCCGAGCTTAACACACAGAAACGCAAAAAGTTGCTCAGAGATGGTGTAAAACTTCGAAACTCAACGACGCCATCTTCGGCCAAGGAAAGAACATGTAAACCTGCACCCGACAACATTATTAATATGTCAACTGCGGTCTTACCTAAAGAAGAACTCAGCATTTTATCCCGTGGTTTAAGCTTCTGTCCAGCAAGTGCTAACTATAATGAATTTCAATTATACAAAGATTTAGACAACTTCGCACGAAATATGAGACTACGCGAATATTTCTTTGTTCAGCCGACTCCTACCGACGATCCAACCGATTTACCTTCGGCTAAACGTTGGACACCGGTGTCACAACGTGACAAACACTTGGACATGTTTATTAAAGCAGTACAGCGAGATATCGTTCAAGATTCTAATGAACCCCAGTCTTTTCGTCGAAACCTATCGACCCTAGAAATAAAAGCTATAGCAAACCTTGGCGAACGCACCGACATCACAATAAAACCTGCGGACAAAGGAGGTGCCATCGTTGTCATGAACACGACCAAATATATCGCTGAAGCAAACAGTCAGCTTGATGATAGGTCATTTTACAAGCGACTCGAGGCCGATCCGACTGAGGATTATAAAGCGACGTTAGACCGCACAATAAGAAAACTAATTGAGAGGAAAAAACTAAATGATAGGGCAGCTTCTCTGACCCCTCTTAGTGCTGCAGCAGGTAGGTTCTATTTGTCGCCGAAAATCCATAAACACAACAAACCTGTTCGCCCAATTGTTTCCGGCATAGGTATCGTGACAGAAAACTTGTCGCGTTACGTAGATTGCCTGATAAACCAGATACCCCCTACGTTCCAGTCATTTCTGCGAGATACTAACGACTTCCTTTCCGGTATTACCAACTTTATTATACCTAACAACGCTCTCCTTGTCACTCTCGATGTTGCGTCTCTCTACACAAGCATACCGCACTTGGATGGTATAAGGTCCGTGGAAGAGGCTTACGATCACTCCGCTCTCGACAAGTCTATTGATAGCTCGACTATAGCTATACTGCTTGAGATGATTCTTCAGTACAACAACTTTGAATTCAATGGAGTGCATTACGTTCAAGTAAATGGTACGTCTATGGGTGCTAAGATCGGGCCAAGCTACGCGAATATATTTATGGTATCCCTTGAAAACAAATTCTTGTCGGGTCGTTCGCTAAAACCTTTTTATTATAAAAGATTTATTGACGACATATTCATGATTTGGCCACATGAAGAGGAGGAACTTTTGTCTTTTATTTCGAACGTTAATAATACTCACCCTTCTATATCCTTTTCGCACACATATTCACCAGAGACCATTAACTTTCTCGATGTCACAGTATGTCTCGATAATGTAAAATTAAGCACTGAACTGTACCACAAGCCGACTGACAGACAGATGTATTTACACTTTCAAAGCAGCCACAAAAGGCACTGCAAATCCAGCATACCTTACAGCAAGGCCTTACGCTTTAAGCGAATTTGCTCTGAGCAATCAGACTTTGATAATAACTGTAACCAGCTACGCACTGCACATCTTAAACAGAAACATCCGTCCAACTCAGTCGATGACGCAGTAAGGCGTGCTGACGCACAAGACCGTACAGCATTCTGCATCCCCAAGGAAAATTCTAAAAGTCATTCACAGGTTAACCTGGTTTTAGCCCATATCGCATTGACACCTAACGTTGCATCTATTTTCCGTAAACACCACAACATACTTATGCAGAGCGAACGCCTTGCAAAGGCGTTTCCAGAACCACTACGCGTTGTGTACAAACGAGGCAAAAATTTGCGAGATTTAGTAACTTCCTCTAAAACCAGACAGAGCACTAATGTCTAGACGCTTTTTGCCTTCCTTGTAAAAAGCCCTGCTGTAAAGTGTGTGCGCACATGACCACAACAACACCGGCAGCCAGTACTGCGACGAACTTCAAGTTCAAACTTAAGGGCAATTTCACTTGTGATACTGCGAATCTCGTATATTTGCTAGAATGCTCAATCTGTCATGTACAATACATAGGCCATACTGAAACTGCTTTTCCATACCGTTTTAATAATCATAAAGCTCATGTGCATGCCGTTCCTAACTTACCGATTTCAAGGCATTTCACTGAGACAGGTCATTCATTCAGTAATTTGATAGCTACAATACTGGAATCGGGTTTGAAATCACACCATGAACGCGAAGTAAAAGAGTCATTTTTAATTCATAAATTCAAAACACTACCTGCCGGCATGAACGAGAGCCCGGGTACGCTTACTTGCATATTGCCTTAGTAAATCGCCTTTTGTTTTACTGACTAGTGTATATTCTTTGCACGATGTTGGCCTATTGTCAAATATTACCTACATAATGTAGGTTTCCTTTGTCGCTTCACCATTTTACTCGCATTCATTTTGCTCTGCCTGCCTGTTGATTTTGTTTATCTCTCTAAACCTCTGGTTTTAAAAGCTTAGTGAATGTCCTTAGGCTGTGATTATCCCGCCGAGCGTGTGACAAAGTGAGCTACTGCGTGCGCAGTTTGTTATTTTGCAGACCTGTTTCATTCCACACAAGTTGTAGGGTATCTAATACGTGCCAATTCACTATTGTACAATGATACGCGTTTTCAGTTGTATAAGCACTATAGCCACATATCTTTGGTGATATATAAACTTGTTTCGTAAAATACTGATAATGACTTAGCCGTTTGATACGCAAAGAAACGGTTTATATATGTGCCCTGTGTGTCATCTGTAACCACTCACTCCGACGAATGCAGGCCCACATGCTGAAACGTTAGTAAAACTTGTGTTTTCGCACATTTGTCGACCCCTTTTTCTAACGCATTTTCCACCGAATCTATTGAAGGTCACCCCACCATATATATATATATATATATATATATATATATATATATATATATATATATATATATATATATATATATATATATATGTGTGTGTGTGTGTGTGTGTGTGTGTGCGTGCGTGCGTGTTTACTGTGTACATATACAAGGAAGGTAAATTTCTCAAAATGACATGCACCACTGCCTGCCTACACTGTTGACACTTAATAGTAGAACTGCGCTTATAAGACAAAACATCGTCATAAATGTGCTCGCTTGCATTGGCGTTACCCCAATAGAATATTTCGAAAGCAGCACGATTTAGGCTGTTGATATAAAAAGAGAACTGGTGACGGTAATTTTAGCCAGATTAATAGACGGGCTATATATACAATGGACACTTTTTAATATGTTTGTGTGTTGTTTTAATCAGTTTCTTATGTAGTAAGCCTTTTGGAAAGCAATAATTATTATCTTCCAAAAGACTGGCATAATAAGACAGAGTTGTCACTGATTAATGTTGTGACAACGTTACTTATACTCGGTTTTCTCGTAAAACAGTCGAGCGCATGAGCTGATATGAGGAACACTATGCTCTGGATGAGCGTATGATTTAATCACGGTTTTGATACTTCTCTCTTTGTAGTTCGCCAGTAGCCACTTATGATGTAACGCAGCTCAAAGCGCTGATTAGGAAGCTATGCGGATCCGTGTGAATTCCAATTGACGTGTGTGTGTGTGTGTGTGTGTGTTTGTGTTTGTGTGTGTTCACTCGTGCACCTTGGCGCGTAGCAGGTGCGTCCACTGATAAGGCTCAAGAACGCATGAAACGCGCTGAAAACGATTCAATTACACGCTTTAGCAGGCTCTGGTGCGTGCGCTCCCAATGCAGACGCTCCCGAGATCTTCAGTACCACAGGACTACAGCGCCGCCGCTACTGTCACCAGCCGCAGAATGAGCCGAGAGGCGGCGCGGCCGCCTTGGTCACTTCACTGCCCCCTTTTAGTACACTGTAGCTCGGGAGGCAGGCGGCTTACATGGCCGGCCAACTCCCGCGAGCGAATAGATGGTCACACCCACTACCAGCTTTTTTCTTTGGAGGCATCTGTGATGCCAGCGCTGACACCATGCCACAGGGCATCAGCACCATGACAATGTCTTGTTCTTCGCTTGAATCGAACTTGACGCTGTTGGGAACGCTGTGCGAGAACGGACGAAAACAATAAATGCGGCACGCCCGATTTGCTCCACTCACTCAGCTGGCGACGATCAGCTGATCGGTGCCGGTCTCCAGAGTTCTCGCTGATAACGAGATCCAGACGTGACTCTCTGCTGGTGCGACTTCCGGTCACCTGCATGCAGCCGCTGTCGGTGTGACCATCAGTCGCTTTTTGGTCGTCAGTCGCAAATGGTCGCGTGACCGCTGCTAGTCGCCGGTGTGCACCAGCCTTAACTCTCGAGTATGGAAAGCATACTACTGCACACGCACAGGTGAGTCAAGTCTTTTAATATGCCAAAAACGCAATGTTGTGTCGTAAGCCTTCTCAATATTAGGAAACACAGAGAGGAAGTATTGTTTGCAGACGAAAGCGTCTCGGCTCTCTGCCTCAATGCGCACCAGATGGTCGGTGGTGGATCTACCGTCTCTAAACCCACACTGGAATCGGTCGAGTAGATTGTGTGTTTCAAAGAAATGTAAAAGTCGGTGGTTTAGATCTTTTAAAAGAGTCTACAAAGGCAACTTGTAAGTGCAATGGCCCTATAACTCGAAACTGAGGAAAGGTCATTGCCCCGCTTTAAAATACGGATAACAATAGCCTCTTTTCAGGAAGTAGGGATGGTGCCAGAAAGTCAGATAGCGTTGTATAGGGAGAGTAAAGTTCTTCGTGTTTTGAGCGGCTGGTTTTTCAACATTTTATACGTGACACCATCGTAGCCTGAGGCAGAATTACTGCAGGAGTTTAGTGATGTTTGTAGCTTAGCTAAGTTGAAAGGTTGGTTATAGGCCTCATATTTTGTGCACTTGTATTCGAGTTTCTGCTTTTCTATCCTTGCTTCATATCTTTGGAAAGCTTCAGTATAGTGTCACGAGCTAGACACCTGCTTGCAGTGTGCACCGAGAAAGTTCGCCTAATCTTCCAGGTTGTCACCCTGTGTGTTTACGAGTGGGAGTGAGTGTACTTGTCTTCGTCCCACCCTGCAAAACATGTTCCAGACTTTAGCCTCTTGTGTATACGAATTTATTCCTGATAAAAACTTGTGCCAGCTTTCTCTTCTGGCCTACCGACGCGTTCTCCTGCCTTGAGACTTTATTTTCTTACGTCTGTTAAAATTTTCGGCTGTCAGTGAGTTCCAAAGCAACCTCCACGTTTGTTCAGTTCCTTTCGCGCTTTACGATACTCAGTGTTCCACCATGAGACGCGTCGCTTGCCGGGCAGTCAAGATGTTTGCGGGATGCACTTGGGTGCTGCGTCAATAAGTAAAGCTGTTAAGTACTGCACAGCTTCCTCTATGCCTAAACCACATATGGCAGTACAACTTAAATGAGCAATGTTATGAAACTGTTCCTAGTCGGCTTTCTGTGTCAGCCATTTAGGAACACGTGAAGGACATTCGTATGATGTTGGTGATTTCAAAATGATAGAAAAGTGGTAACTTCTGTAGGGATTATCTACAGTTTTCCATTGGAGTAATTGTGCAAGTGAAGGAGATGCGATACTGAGCGCTATGGAGGAGTACGTTTTGTTGGCAAGGTTTTATTATCTTGTCTCTTTCCTATTCAACACACAAGCACCTTATGAAAAGAGAAACTGTTCGATGAGACAACCTCGTTTATTACATCAACAGTCGCCCCATGAACCACTGTGGGCATTCAGGTACCCGAGAACCCGATAAGCTTCTGGTAATGCATCTATTAAAGACTGGAATTCATGTTTTTCTAGGCGGTGTTGCGGCGGTATGTATAGAGAGCAGATGGTGACAAGCTTATTCAGTAGAACTGCTCGTAGAGCCACTGCCTCTAGGGATGTTATCAACGGTAGATGAGTACATGCTACTTCTTGATTAACAATAATAGCCACACCAACAGATGACGCTACACTATCAGCTCTGTCCTTTCGAAAGATAACATAATGACGAAAAAAATTTGTATTATTGAATTTTAGGTGTGCTTCGTGTACACACAGTACTTTTGGGGAATTTTTGTGTAGAAGTTTTTTTACATCATTGAGGTTTCGAAGTAGTCCTCTGAAGTTCCATTGTCTAGTTTGTGTCAGCATATTGTGAGTAAAGAAGTGCTATGTCTACAAATTGAGTGTGGCTGGTGTCTCAAAAGAGAAGTGACTTATTTTACAGGGTCTTTGGGAGGCTCTCTAATTACTGTTTTGTCTTTCTTGTAGCGGTCGAGGAGACCTCGCCACTCCTTTGGCACAGTCTGCGGAGATGCCCTAGAGATGTCCATCGCCTCCGTAGAAGAGCCAGACAGCCGTGTTCTCGGCTCGTCGCGACGGACGGAGCCTTCATCCCCACCTGGCCAGAGGTCAAGGCGACCTCTTTGGTACCCAGGCTGCTGCCAGGGATTCCAGAGGCCTTCGGTGGGCCCGGGTTCAGGGAGGGCGTGGCAGCCGAAGCTGCTCCCGCCGTGGGGGCTTGAGGCGTTTGCTTCGGCACGCCAGGTGTTGTCCGAGGCTTCGCTGAAAACCGCAGTGGAGGCGTCCCCCCTCGCACCACTTCGGCGTATAGTGTGTTCCCTGCATAATGCGGGGAAACACGCTGTCTCGCTTTTCAGAAGCTGATGTTTAGTTTGAATTTAGTAATGATGATTTCTTTTTCTTTCTTCCAGTCCACGCAGGACCTCGAATATGCCGGATGGTCTCCATCTCAGTTGGCACAACGCAGCTTGGATTGACAGCCATCGTCTGCGGAATGTCCTCTGGTGCCACACTTAGCACATGTAAGCTGCCCTCAGTAGCTCTGAGTGCCATGGCTAAACCGCTGGCACTTGAAGCAGCGCCAAGGGTTCTGAATGTAAGGCCTCACTTGTAGCTGGAGGTAGCTTGTTGAAGTTTCCGTAGGAAGTGTTGTGGAACCAAAAGTAAGTATAACGTGTTTGGTAGGATTTTCTTGTTTGTCTTTTCGTGTTTGATTGCGCTGTACATGGATGACATTCTCATCTTTCCAGCCTTCTAGCAATTTGACATTGGATAATTCTATTAGATCTCCGTCAGATACGACAACCTTTATAGTTTTCATTGTACGGTGTGGTGTTATGGTGATTGGATGGTCATCGAATGCAGTCAAGTTTCATAATCTTTCGTATTGTACATGATCTTTCAATTCAAGGAGCAGGTCACCACTTGTGGTCTTTTTGGCCTTGTAGCCCATGCCCAGCGGTTCCATGAGGCCCTTAGATACAAGGAAAGGCGATATATTCCTCGCTTTCTTTTCTGTACTCTGACAATGAATAATATATTTTGCAAAGTAGTCTTTCTTCTTGGGCAGCAGTTCAAAGTTTGCATCGGTCCGCCACCTCTTCGAGGGGCGATCAGTTTGGAAAGGGTTAGAGGATCTCATGAAATCTGTTATTCATTCAGCGGCCATGCCAGCCGGCCACCACGAAGCCTTACAAGGGAACGCTACGAGACCCATTGGAGTCGTAGGCGCCAGCTGTACATGGCTGCCATAACCTAGTATATCTACCCAAGGTTGGATATATACACCGGGTTAACCCATTGTCTCCAGGAAAAAAGCAAAGTAAATAGAAGAGAAGAGAGGATAGGAAAGCATAAAAGCGAGCAAATGGCGAAGATCTAAGAGGAGTGTGAGACAGGAAAAGGTGACTGCCGATTTCCCCTGGGTGGGTCAGCCCATGGGTGCCGTCTACGTAAAACCGGGGCCAAAGGGGTGTGTTGCCTCTGCCGGGGGGCCTTAAAGGTCCCATCACCCAACGTCGGCTCAACGCCCGGGATCCCCTTTTCCTCGGACACGGCAAAGCCCCGCACGGCTAGGCGTTGGAGGTAGTCGAAACCCCGTTAGCTTGGGTCCATGGTGTCGCTACACACCGAACGCCTGCTTTCACAGACGCCCCTGCGGGGAGGCTTTTGAAAAAAAAAAGAACTTGTTTTGCACCGGGTTCGACATTGTATCGACTTAGATATTTAAAGCTGCTGCTCCTGCACATATGTTACACGCGTTGTGGCAGCTGTATTCGCAGGCCTTCTTTGATCAGCCAGCGCTGCTTTTATTATCTGCCGATGCTATAATTAATAAATAATTTATTTTGGTGCAGTTCAACGCACAAAAAATTCTAGCCCCTGCATATCAAAGTGGGCGCATATGAAGGGTGTCCCACTTGAGCCAACATTTTAAAAATGAAAAACACTTCAGAGGCGAATCGCACCAAACGCATACTATTTGCAGTAGCCTGTACGTACTCAGGCTATTTCCTATTTCTCCCCGTACTAACAATTACTAATAGTTAATTACCCATCTTTACCCATAGTAATTACCCATCAAGGGGGCGGTGAATAGGCATGAGAAGACTTTCGTTTTCCACTGGTTAGCGCTCGTAAAGTTAAGCCACAATTACAAAACATGTTCAAACAGTTCACCATCAGCTGCAGTACAGCTCTGGGCATCTCTTTATTAGATTTTTGTCACGTTCTTAACAATGGTTTCAGGATTAAAGTTGCGAACTTAGGTTTTTTTTTTCTTTTAGAGTACCTGATGTTGTGGTTGGTGCCTGGTACGCTTGACTCTTGACATACTCTGATATAAAAAAATGGCAGCATATCCACGGAGTGAATGATGGAGAGTGGAGCGAAGCATCCATCCGTCTAATCGTTCTCGCTTCCGTCCGTCCATGCGTGCTTCTGTGTGGCCACCCGTGCGTCCATCCGCCCTTCCGTGCGTGCGTCTGCACGTCCGTCTGCACGTCCATCTGTGCGTCCGTCCCTCCCTACTGAAATGTTCCGTATGAAATCTTACGGAAAATATATGGACTCCATAACATTTACTTATGCTACATACGGAAAAAATATAGAGTTTTATTGAAATATACGGAAGTTGTATGACATTTACGGAAAGCTTCTTATGGAGTATAAGGAAGAATAAGGAAATTGTATGGCGTATACGGAAAGCTTTCTATGGAGTATACGGAAAGATAAGGAAATGTATGGCATATATGGAAAGCTTTTTATGGAGTATATGGAAGGATAAGGA
>NW_023612778.1:0-57991 GCF_013339725.1 Rhipicephalus microplus | reverse complement strand
TTTGCTGCTCCTGCAGTGGTTTCGTTGACATGACATGTTGCAAAACTAGTATGGTATCACATCACGGCATGGCGAACTCAATAACATACCATAACGTTGAAATCATGACATGGATGCCATCTAAGTCATGAGTCATGACTGCACGCCACGCTCATCATGCGCTGGCGGAAGTTTCGCTAGCTTCACATATAACAAATTTGGTATTCCGTGCATGAATGACGAATATGAATGACACGTCGAAACATGATAATCATAACATTCGTGGCATTACCAACATGACTACATGCCACAGTTATGATGCGCTCGTGCTGGTTCGCTATCTTCACATGCACCAATTTGTATTAAGGGATGTGAATGGATGACGAAGGTATGCGACTGGTTCTGGCATGATGATCTTGACATGCGTGTCATGTAACAGCATGACTACATGCCACACTCATGATGTTCTGGCAACCGTTTCACAAGCTTCACATATACCAAATTAGATATGTCGTAACGTCAACAGAATGTGAAGGTAAATGAAACGTCCAACATGATAATTAGGACACGCGTTTCATGCAAAACATGAATACTTGCTACGTTCGTAGCGCGCCTGCGGCGCTTTTGCTAGACCACACATACCAAATTTCGTATCACGTGACGTGAATAGACGACGAAGGTTAATGGCACGTGCAAACGTGTTAATCATGACACGTAAGTTATGTACGGAGTTATTTATGTTCACCTCGTAATCTTGTGGTAATTTTTATTCAAGTGACATATCAACCCTCCTCATTCGTGCTTTCCATATCATCGAGGCCCTCTGTACGTGAGATCTGCAAATTTTAGGGCGAAGCTCCTTAAAGCGGCAGCCGTTCGTCCCTCGTAGTGGTCGTAGTCGTAGTCGTAGTGTGTAACCAGGCTTACGTTTTGACCTGCAAGGTGGTGCCGGTGGGAAATTTCTCGTGTGCGTTGTTGAACAGTAAAAAAAATGGCAACAAGTCCACGGAGTAAATGGTGGATAGTGGGGCGAAGCATCTGTCCGTCCAATCGTTCTTGCTTCCGTCCATCCATGCGTGCGTCTGCGTGGCCGCCCGTGCGTCCATCCGCTCGTCCGTGCGTGCGTCTGTTCGTGTGTTCGTCCCTGCTTTCGTCCAAGCATCCGCTCCTGCGTTCATCCATGCGTCCATCCGTCCAGGCACCCATCCGTGCATCCCTCCATGCATCTGTCTGTGTGTCTGTTCGTCCACCTATGCAATACTCCAAGTACCACCATCTCGCATCTTTTCTTCATATATTCCTCATATAGAAGCAGCGCCATTCAGCGGACATTCCAGGAACTGAACGATTGGAGGCACACGCACGCTTTCTCACGGCTTGCGCTTCGTGTCTACTTTCCACCTTTAACCGCCTCGAATTCATGGTATGTACTAGTTCACTGTATTCATGGCACTGCGGCCCAACGCTCGCTAAACCTTTCTAAACCTAGGAGGTTACGCCCAGCGATTATAGCGTAGCAACCCTTTCTTGTCTTCTGTGCGTTGTTGAACAATAAAAAAATTCGCAGCGTGCGCGTTATAAAAAAGCCAAATTCTCCTGTCTCTCATTCCTCCTTAGCAGCAATTGGCATGTACATTTAGCACTATCTTTTATTGTTCAACAACGCACAGAAGAAATCTCTAACCGCCACCACCTTGGAGGTCGAAACGTTATACTTGTTACACACTACTACAACGGCAACGAGGGACAAACGGGTGCCATTATAAGCAGCTTCGCCCCTAAATTTCGCAGTTGGCGCGCTAACTAAAATCCAAATTCTCCAGTCCCTCATTCACCATTAGCAGCCATTGGCATGTACTTTGAGCACTATCTGGCAAGAAAGGTTGCTACGTTATACTCGCTGGGTGGGACCTCTTGGTTTTAGAAAGGTTCAGTGAGCATTGGGCCGCAGTGCCATGGATACAGTGAACTAGCACATACCACGAACTCGAGGTGGTTAAAGGTGGGAAGTAGACACGAATCGCAAGCCGTAAAAAAGTGCGCGTGTGCCACCTCTCTTTATGTCCTTGGAATGTCCACTGGATGGCGGTGCTCCTATGTGGGGAATATTGATGAAAAGTTGCGAGATGGTGGTACTTAGAGTGTTGAATAGATGGACGAACGGGCACACAGACAGATGCATGGACGGACGCATGGATGGCTGCACGAATGGATGCTTGCGTAGACGAACGCGGGCGTGGATGCATGGAAGAACGCATGAACGGACTCACAGATAGACGTGCGGAGAGACGAACCGACGCACGCACGAACTGGCGGTCACACGGACGGACGCGTGGATGGACGGAAGCAAGAACGAATGGACGGACGGATGCTTCGCCCCACTGTCCATCATACCCTTCGTGGATATGCTGCCATTTTTTTTCAGTGCATTGTTTAACATGACGTCTCCTTTAAAGCATAGGAAGTAACCAAAAGCGAATCCCTACATCTTTGTGGGCTATACATAGTTACGCAATGTTAGGCAAATACAATGAGAAATTGTCAAGGATTTACTCGTACTACAATGATGGCTCATCAAAAATACAATTTATGCATAGACGTAACTGCGTGCGGGTTAGGATAAGTTCGGCGTCAACAGTGCGTGTATTGATATAGTAATTAGAACGGCTTTCAGCTGTCCCATGGTAGCGTTCCGAGTACTCTAAGTGGTTAACCACTCTTTCTTTACATATGTGAGGCATTTCTCTGCGAATTTCGGTGACTTTGACCCTATCTATCTATCTATCTGGCCCTCTACTACATTTAGCTCTCTTGGCCCTTTCAATAATAGTATCGACACCAAACTTGGTATGGCATAACATGACTGTATGAAGAACATACTTGACTAGTCAAAACAAGAAAATCATGATATACATTTCATGGTCCTTCAGTGCTTGCGGTGGTTTCGTTCACATGACCTGTTGCAAAATTGGTATGATTTGACATGATTTCATGGCAAACACAAGCGAACAACCCTAACACGAAAATCATGACACGATTGTCATGTAACAACATGACTACATGCCACGCTCATGATGCGCTCGCGGCCATTTCGCTAGCATCACATATATCAAATTTGGTGTTACGATACGTGAATAAATAATGAGGGTGTGTGACTGGTGCAAACATGATAATCATGAGATACCTTGTCATGTAACAACATGACTTTATGCCACGCTCATGATGCGCTGGCAGCCGTTTCGCTAGCTTCACATGTACTAAACTCGGTATTGAGTGACGCCGATGGAGGAGGAAGGTATGTGACTGGTGAAAATATGATACTTATGAGATGCGTGTCATGTGAGGACATGACTACATGCCACAGTTAAGGCGCCAACACATTTCGACGTGATGCAGTGCACGTGCTCGCCGGCGCTCAGTCCGTCGCGTCCCGCCAGCGTTACCACGCCAGGCGCCGGTCCTTCCGTAGACATGCCGGCGCGCGCTGCCCTGCCTTGCTTTGACGCAGGCGCGCTTCAGCACGTCGAGTGTTCCTTTGTCTCGAAAAGAGGGATACGCCGTGTTGTCTTGGTAACGCATCGGCGCGAAATGCAGCCTGTTGCGATTCGCACCGGTTGCCGTCGCGCCGCGTCAACGGACGCTGGTGGAGCCTGGCGTCAAACTATAGAGTGTTCGGATTTTACTAACGTAGCGTTGCTGTGCTCAGCGTGCGCGCGCGTCAACGCTACATTGGTGTATATTGGGCCTTTTATGATGCGCTCGTGGCTGTTTTGCTAGCTCATATATACCTATTTGGTGTTACGTAACGTCAATTGATGACTAATTATATGACTGGTGAAAACATGATAATCCTCACACGCGTGTCATGTAACAACATGACAACATTCTGCGCTCATAGCGTGCTACTGGCCATTTTGCTAGCTCCACATATCCTAAATTTGAAATCACGTGACGTGAATAAATGGCGAAGGTAAACGACACATTCAAACATGATAATCATGACACTGAAGCCATGTACGGCATTATTTACCTCCACCTCGCAACATTTTGATGATTTTAAAGTAACATATTAACATTTCTTATTCATGCTTCGCATATCATCGATTCCCGTTGTACGTGGGATCTGCCAATTTTTTTAGTGAGCTTAATAAATGCGAAGCATTTCTTAATGAACTTCGGTGACTTTGAGCATATCTATCTATCTATCTATCTATGTATCCGCCTAAGACTTTTAGTTCTCTTGGGCGGTTGGATAATGGCATCGATACCAAATTTCGTATGATATAACATGACGGCATGACGAACATAGCTGACTCGTCATAACAAGAAAATTATATATGTTTCTCACAAATGTCATGATTTACATTTCATGGTCTTGCTGCCTTTGCAGTGGTTTCATTCACAAGATATGTTGCAAAACCAGTATGGTATGACTGCATGGCGAACACAAGCGGCAGACCCCAACATGAAAATCATGACATCCTGAACCCAACATGAAAACATGATAGCCATGAGATGCCGTGTAATGTAACATGACTACATGCCACACTCATGATGTTCTCACGGCAGTTTCGCTAACTTCACATATGCCACAGTTTAGTATTACATCACGTGAATGGATGACGAAGGTATGTGACTGATGCAAAGGTGATAATCGTCAGATTCGTGTCGTGTAAGAACAATAATACAAGCCACACTCAAGGCACCATTACACTTCGACGTGAGCAGGCGCGCGTGTGCGCCGGCGTTCGTTTTATCGCGTCACGCGGGTAATGCCCCGCAAGGCGACGATATCCCCCTAGTAGAGATCAGTGGGTCTGCCCACTGACCTCCATTGTGGATCTGCATGCCATATACTCGTAGGCGTGGGCCGAGCTGCGTTTTTTTTTTGACGCATACGCATTTGAGCGTACACGGCGTCCCTCCACTACGAAAAAAGGCAGACGCGGTGCTATGTAACGTCGTCGGCGCGAAATGCAGCATGTCGCATTTCGCCCCGGTTGCCACCAGGTCGCACCGACGGACGCTGGTCGCGCCGGTCACGCCTGGCGTCACACTAAAGAGTGCTCGCGTTTTGCTAGCTGGCGTCGCTGCGCCCTGCCTGCGCGCGTCAACGTTGTGTCGGAGTATATTGGGCCTTTCGTGAAGCATTCGCCGGTGTTGCGCTAGCTTCACATGAACCTAATTTGGTATCACAGGAAGTGAATTGACGGCAAAGGTAAATGACAGGTGAAACCTGGGGATCATAATATGCGTTTCATGTAAAACACTAGTACATGCTACGTTCATAGCGTTCTCGCGGCCGTTTCACTAGATCCCCATATCCCAAATTTGGTATTACGGGACTTCAATGAACAATGAATGTAAATGACATGTGCAAATATGATAATCATGATATAGATTTTGTGTAAAACATGATTACGTGGTACGCTCATCGCACGCTCGCGGCCGTTTCGCCAGCTTCATACATACCAAATTCGTATCAAGTGACGTTAATAGATAACTAAGGCAAATGAAACATCCAATCACGATAATCATGACATGGAAGCCATGTATGGAATATATTACCTATGCCTCTTAATGTTGTCCTGATTTCAATGTGATTTGTCACCCTTCGTCATTCGTATCTCGCATATCATCGATATCCACTGTACGCGGGGTCTGCCAATTTTATTGTCGTTCGAGATGCTCTTGACAGCAGCCACGACAATGGGGTTCGCAAAGACGTGCCTACGCAAGTGAAGTGAAATGAACTTTATTTGGTAATATAGAACTGGTCAGACACCCCGCTAAGAGAGGTGCGCCGCAGTTGCTGGCCACGTCCACGCCGGGACTGGAAGACCAAAGCCCTTCGCCTCTTTGTAGGCTTCCTGGACTGCCGAGTACTGGACTGAGAGCTCGGAGATTTTAAGAGCCCTTTCCCAGACTTCTTCTGTGATGAACTTTGCGCCATGTAACGCCGGGAACTTCCAGAGCATGTGAGTAAGCGTACAGTTATCTGCCTCACAACTAGGGCATGCTGGAGTTATGCCATGAGCAAAGTGGCCGAATGTGCTACGAAATGGGAATGAACCTGCCTGTAGCTTCCGAAGACCCAACGACTGCGGCCGAGTGAGCTTAGAATGCGGAAGCGGGTACATCCGCCTAGACAGCTGATAATGGGACGTAACTTCGATAAAGGTACCAAAAGGATTTTTAAATGTATCCCTGAACTCACTTGCATGTCCGCCCGTACCACCTGGACACGTGATTTCTCGCTCAAGGTAAGGGGCAAGTTCATTGGGGTTGGGAAGAATCGGATGCATCTCTGAGCCCATGTGGGTAGGAAACCAGGTGATTGTGAGGCAGCCTACTACACCCCTGGAATTTAAAATAGTGGCGGCCTTTCTGGAGATAACCCCCGAGGCAAAGGCCCGGGTCGCAACCCTGGAGTCAGTAATAGTGCCTGGATGCAAAAGGTTTGTCTTTGCCAGGGCTATCGGTAGCTGCTCTGCTACGGAGGCAGATGCTTGCCTCGCGGAAGCTGAGTTGAGTACGCGACCGGGATGATTAACAACAGCCACAAAACGATAGGGCGGCCATACTGTGCCACATCGACGAAAGCTACACTGCCCGTGGACCTAGCCACAAAACAAGAAGAGATTCGGCCCGTGCCTTCCGCCGGCCAACATCGTATTGTGAATGAACGTTACGCGGGAAGGGTGCTATCTCGTACGTGCTTTTCATTCTTTCTGATAAGATCTTCTGTTCCTCCCCTGCCGTATCGTGATATCCCGGCTACTGCAGGAGACGCTGCCCAGCTTTTGTGGAGGAGAGCCGGGACACCTGAGCTAGTGTTTGTGCCTCGGTCACCTCCGAGAGGGTGCTGTGCATGCCCAGCCTCTTTAACCTGTCCGTACCGGTGCTTATGGGGAGGCCTAGTACCCTTTCAAAGATTTCATACACATTAAAGTGGCGAGTTTATTCTCCACTCAGTTGCACCAATTTAGTGTGGATGCCACGTAATTAACATGGCTCATTAGGAATGCGTGGAAAAGCCGAAAGAGATTGCTCTCCCTCAGCCCTCCCTACCGGGTTGAAACCCTCTATACTAGTCTAAGCATGATCTCAGTTTTGAAGGTAATGCGAGCTCACTCCTGCGAATTTCTGCCGTTGAATTCAAGAGGGAAGCCTAGCACTCTTGGAATCGATTGCCCATCGCGTGTAGTTATTGTAACTGCCCCTGATCAAGCAGTGACTTCTGCCACCTTCCGGGTCGAACTGGTCGTTATAGAAGTACCTATGATTTAGAGGACGAGAGCTAAAGCCCTGTAACCTGCAGTACACTTTCTGTGATAAAGTCAATTTCAGCACCTCCTCTACCTCAGCACCGGAACCGCTCATGCACCAGCCTACAATATCATCGGCATGTAGGGTGTGGTTGGTATTGGCTGCAGTGAAGACGCGCTCACTGAGGCCTTTCATGGTTATGTTGAACAAGAAGGGCGAAATTTCCGCTCCCTGCGGCGTGCCCCTCGCACCCAGAGCGAAGGTCTCCTATTTCATTTCGCCAATGTTTGGGTGGATTTGCGGTCCCTGAGGAAAGAGCGTACATAGGCGTGGAACTTGGGACTTAAGCCCGTGCGCTATACCTCCTTCAGTATGAACTGATGTGAAATAGTATCAAAGGCATTGGCGAGATGAAAAGCCAATATTCCTGGAACATCTCGGGTGTGACGGTCGATCATTTGCCTCTCAACCAGCAGCATCACATCTTGAGTAGAGAAACTAGGCCGGAAGCCTACCATGTTGTACGGGAAAGAGCTCTATATCTTCAATATACTGGAATACTCTGTTGTGTACCACATGCTCCATTACCTTCTCTACGCAAAGTGTGAGGGAAATGGGACGTAGGTTCTCCATGGCGAGTACCTTGCTCGGCTTGAGAACGAGCACTGCCTAGGTGGTCCGCCAGGCCTCAGGCACGCGACCTTCTGGCCAGAGGGTGTTGACCTCCCCGGTTAGCTTATCAATTGACCTATGAACGAGAGTGTGGAGCAACCTGTTTGTAACGCCATCTGGACCAGTGGCTGAGCGGCTGTTAAACGCGTGATGCACCTCTTCGATCTCAAGGTTCGTAAAGCGCGGGTCGATTTTCTCAAGCGGCATTCCTTTGTAGGCCGCGTTGGGAACTGAGGGTCTGTGACCAGCTCCAAAGAACAGTCCGCCATACCTTTAACTAGGTTCTTCCCATAACCGTTGCCTTTAGATAACCTCAGGCTGCGTGAGGTGCGCTAAAGTCACCGATAGCCCCGAGCGGTGACTTGCCTGCAAGAGTAACCGTCTTGCCTTTACAACCAGCGAGGAGAACGCCTGCTTGTGCTTGCGAGGGCTGCTGTAATCATTCAGTACAAATATGCTGCACTTAAGCCAATTATTCTGAATAATTTCAGCCAGCTGATCCTCCAAAGTAGAGTTGCCGAGCGCAAGCGTGTGCTTAAAAACGCACATTTGTTCGAAACCAAGACTGCCAGACCTCGTTGCCTCTCCTCCCTAAACGTTATAGATAAATAGCTGGGCAAGGCAACCGCCGTGTGCATGGTTTCTTGTAAAGTAATCACATGCGTCTGATTCGCCAATGAAGCGCTGTACTGCTGGAGGGAGGCCTTACACTTCCTGAACCCCGCGCAGTTTCACTGCTATGTGACGAACTCAGTTGCGTTGGGGCCATGGCTGCTTTTACTGGTTTGCCGACTTAAGGGCACGTCCATATCTCTTCTGTACGTAAGCCTGATTCATTGGCGTACCGGGGCGCGCCGAGGAAACAAGTGAGACAGGCGTCACCGGGACGAAAAGTTCACGTCTGGAGCGAGTCTGCTCTCGATCGTGGAAAAAATATACATGCTACGAGGTGAAAGCGTTCCGCCTACCATGCTACCGCCTTCTGTAAATATTTGATAGCTCCCGAGACGTTCAAGTCGGAAGCCGCCACTACCTAACTTTCCGTACCTGTCCTTCTTTTAGCCGGCCACGGCTCTACTGACGAAGACCACGCTGTGGCCTGTGCTGTATTGTTGAGAGTTTACACTTGACCCTCATCTTCTGAAGCTGCGCTTTTAAGCTAGCATTCTCTTGAAGTAAGAACGCAACTCTAGGGTCTTTCTTTTGCTCTCACAGTGCCACGTGCGTTATCAGTGCTGGCTGCTGTGGCGGGATTGGCTTGACACGATCTGACCAGGTCTTGGGAGCCTCTTGAAAGCGTAGCCTAAAGTAGGAGCATCCCTTGAAGTGGGAGCCCCCCTTGGAGTGGGCGCACCTCTTTGAGTGAGAGCGTTCTCTTGAACGGCTGCGATTCTTCTCAACAGCTGGAGAGCAAAAGCGCATCCTCGATGTTGGTGCCACGCTTGAATCCCGTAACGTCAGACCCTCTTGGCGCTGCCTGCGTTTCCTGACGCCCTTTCTACGCCGTCTTTGTTACCTTACCAAGTAGGGGACTTGGATTTGATGCTGAAAGGTTTTGTCGGTCATTAGATGCGCAATTAGATGGTCGAACTATGACTCGAATATGGCTCTTTGGAAATCGGGGAAGCCTCGATGCGGCTGCAAGGCGCCGAACGACGCCATGCGCACTGGCCGTGCGATGGCCAGCCATTCCTTACGCTTGTCTTTGCCTAAAGTGGTCTGCCACCCAGGCGTGTTAACGTCTTCTTGGGAAATAGCTTCCCCATTCACCACTATCACCTATGGCAGGATGCTGTTCCGTCGGCACGGGCGGGTGCCACGCTGAAAAAAAATTGACAGCATATCCACCGAGTGAATGATCGAGAGTGGGGTGAAGCATTCGTCCGTCCATTCTTTCTTGCTTCCGTTCGTCTGTGTGACCGTCCATGCGTTCATTCATGGTATATACTAGTTCATTGTATTATTGGCATTGTGGCCCAACGCTCGCTAAACGTTTCTAAAACCAAAGAGGTTACGCCCAGCGAGTATAACGTAGCAAGCTTTTCCTGTCAGATAGGGCTAAATGTACATGCCAATGGCTGCTAATGGGGAATGAGAGACAGGAGAATTCGGTTTTTACTTTCTTATGGCTTGCGCTTCGTATCTACTTCCCACCTTCAACCACCTCGAGTTCATGGTATATACTAGTTCATTGTATTTATGGCACTGCGGCTCAACGCTCACTAAACTTTTCTAAAACTAAGGAGGTTACACCAAGCGAGTATAACGTAGCAACCCTTTCTTGTAAGATAAAGCTCAGTGTACATGCCAATGGCTGCCAATGGGGATCGCAACGTGCGCGTTAACTAAAAGCCGAATGCTCCTGTCTCTCATTTCCCATAAGCAGCTATTGGCATATACACTGAGAACTATTTTTATTGTTCAACAACGCACAGAAGACATCTCCCACCGGCACCACCTTGATTGTGAAAATGTAACAATTGTTACACACTACGACTACGAGGGGCGAACGGATGCGGTTATAAGGAGCTTCGCCCTTAAAAATCTTTTCAAGACAAGCATAGCAGCTTCTCTTTTTTATGTAGGAAAATCGCACGGCCACCTCGACGAGTTTGTCAAGAGTACCAACCGCATGTGGCTTTTAGGATGGCCATGCGGAAAGCGTTGCCAGAGCACTAGTCCGCCTACCAACAAAAATGGGAGGTATTAGCATTCCGGACTTCGAAGTTATGTGTCGTGTGTCGGCCTTGAGAACCACATGGGAACTCTTCTCAAATACGACATACCCAGGCCGAGAACTCACAAAGTACCGGTTGGGAACTTCCCGTCGTTTCTTTGCATTAGCAGACGAGAGGGGACCGGCAGCTGGGCGGCCACCGCCCTACTATACGTACGCGGTGAAATCTCTGCACTTTTTGCAAAATAACTTACTGGACTGTGAACTAAGGGATATGTCACCCACTGAAATATGTGAATGTATTGCTGTAAAAAATTCAAATGATGATCAGCGCAAGAAGTGCCGCAAAAGTCGACGCTGGTTCATGAAAACCACCACCCTACCCGCTGAAAGTCCGAGACTTCACTTGGTTGAGAGAATGGCAGGCGTTGCCAACGGTCAACCACCTTGCGGCGTGGGATGTGGCGCCCTCCGCCTCATGTCCGCAGTGCGGCCGGACGGAAACTCTGAACCATGTACTTCACGAATGTCCTGTGGCACGTACTTTCTGGCGTTTGGTGACCAGCATGTTTCAAGTCAGCATGCAATGGCAGTCACGGCACAGAGACATTTTTGTTGAGTTTTTAATGTGCATTGGTGCTTTTGTGTTGTGGAAGCGGGGGGGACTGGCATGCCTGCGGGAACGCCCTCAGAGAGCCATGTTTTCTCTGCTACATTGCTTAAGAACCATAATGCTAACACATCTTAACGAACAGTTATTCCTTCTGGGGGAGGACGCTTTCTTTCTGTGGTGGTCAGTGTGTAGCTACACCACGGACCCGAGCTAACGGGGAGGTTTCGACCCCCTCCCACGCCTAGCCGTGTGTGGCTTTGCCGTGTCCGGGGAAAAGTGGATTCTGGGTGTTGAGCTGACGCTCGGTGATTGGACCTTTAAGGCCCCCCGGCCGAGGCAACACACCTCTTTAGCCCCGGCTCACGTAGATGGCACCCCAGGGCTGACCCACCCAGGGGAAATCGGTAGTCGCCTTTTCCTGTCTCTTTCTCTCCCCTGATCTTTGTCTTTTATCTCTTTCAATCTTTCCTGTCATCTCCTCAATTCTGTTTACTTCCATCCTCCAGGCAGCAAGGGTTAACCTTGTGTAGTTACCCAACCTTGGGTAGTTATATTCGGTTATAGCGGTGATGCGTGGCTGGCGTCTCCAAGCGTTTACTATTCAACCTTGTAGCGTCCCCTTGTTGGGCTCAGTGGTGGGTGGCCACCATCGCCGCCGAACTTTAAAATACCTGTATGGCTAACTTTTTCCCCCCTTTCCCTGATGGCCGCCCGCAAAGGTGGCGCACCGAAGACCCGTTACTCCTTTCAAAACCAAAGCAGTCTTTCCCTAAGTTTCAAGTCATACATAGCCAGAAAGAAAGCAAAACAATCCCAGCAATCTCACCCTTTCTTGTCTCAAAAACACTCATAGAAGCAATCGGCCCAGGATATCGTGTAACCAAGTTGGGAAGCGGCGACCTCCTTTTGGAGGTTCGCGACAAGCTGCAGTATGACAGATTATCTAAACTGGTAGTATTTGGGGATGTCCCAGTTTCCGTGGGCCCCCACAGGTCCTTGAACACAGTGCGCGGTGTCATCTCTGATGACGACCTTTTTGGATTATCAGAGAGTGAATTATTAGAAGCCTGGCAAGGCCAGAATGTAGTGAAGGTTAAATAAGAGTAATATGACGAGACAAAAAAGAAACACCAACGAAACGTCTTTGGTACTCAACATCACCTTTGGTACTACCGATTTACCCGATTCCATCGTCTCCAGCTACTGCAAGCTTCGAGTCAGGCCCTACATACCAAATCCTCGTAGGTGTTTCAAATGTCAGCGCTTTGGACACTGTTCGCAAAACTGCAGAGGGCGCGTGACTTGCGCAAACTGTAGCTCCAACGAACACGCATCGGACAATTGTACTGCTGCAGCCCACTGTGCAAATTGCGAAGGAGACCATCCCGCATACTAACGAACGTGCCCATCCTGGAAAAAGGAAAAACAAATTCTTGAACTTAAAGTTAAATTGAATCTGTCTTCAAGGGGCGCGCCAGCGCTTCTCCCTCCATAGCAAGCACTCTCCTTTTTTGCAGATGTGACGCGCCAGGGCGCCACACCACATCTTTCCGCGTCTGCGAATGTCACACGAAGTGTGACTGCGGTCGCGGCATCTGCCCCAAGGCTGCAGTAGCCTGTGCTGCTCCGCCTCCGGCCAAACAGGTTCAACAGACTTCAGAGTCTGCCGGACCCTGGACCACTGCACCTGCAGTTGCGTCCGATACTTCTGTGAATGTGCCTGCTCATCAGGCACTATCCGCCACCTCGCAGGAGGTGATGGATACAAGTCCCACTCCTCCGGCGCCTCAGACGCTGAAGGGTAGGCGCAACTTTTTGGAGCGCGCCCAGAAAGAAAAACGTCAATTTAGGCTGCCCCGAAAGGCCCTGTACCTGAAGTGACACTTCTTCTACACACGGCACCACACATCTTTAAAATGACACATATAATACAGTGGAACGTGAGAGGCCTACTGCGGAACCTCGACGATATCCAAGAACTTTTACACAAACATACACCAAAAGTGATGTGTGTGCAAGAAACACAATTAAAATCAAGACACTCTATCTTTCTTCTAAATTACGTTATCTTTCCATTAGACCGATATGATGCTGTCGCCTCATCCAGTGGTGTTGCCATAGTAGTTAATCAAGGAACAGCCTGTACACTTTTACCCCTTCAGACATCCCTGGAAGCAGTAGCCGTCCGAGCTGCCATCTTCGACAAACTGGTAACAATTTGCACTATATACTTACCGCCACACCATCAACTGACTAAACACGAGTTTCAGTCGCTGATAGCTGAACTTCCAGAACCGTATCTCGTCCTAGGAGACTTTAATTCTCATGGTAGCCTATGGGGTGACTCTCGCTGCGATGCGCGAGGTTGCCTGATTGAACAGTTCCTTTTTTTTCCGGTGTGTGCCTTCTGAATCGGAAAGAGCCAACATATTACAACATCGCTAACTATACGTACTCAGCCATGGACCTCAGCATAACATCCCCATCACTCCTACCTCTACCGAAATAGAAAGTCATTAATAATCTATACGGCAGTGACCATTTTCCTATCATTATCAGCACATAAATAACAAATATATGTCCTGCACAAGTTCCTAAGTGACTCACCGACAAAGCCGATTGGGAACAGTATCAAAAAATGACTCTATTAACTTGGAATGACATGGAGTGGTTAAGCGTAGAAGTTGCTGTGAGCAACCTGACAACATTTTCAATTGATGCTGCAACGAAATGTATACCACAAACATGTGGACCGTCAGGCAAATGACGAGTCTCATGGTGGAATAACGAGTGGCGTAATGCACGCAAAGAACAAAATAAGGCATGGAAGTTGCTTAGAGACTCGCCTACAGCCGAGAATCTTATCAACTTTAAGAAGATCAAGGCGCAAGGAAGGAGGGTGCGCCGACAGGCGAGAAGAGAAAGTTGGCATAAATTCTTATCAGGCATATTCATATACAGATGAGGCGAGAGTCTGGAACATGGTTAGTAAGGTAGCAGGACGACAAGTACAAACACTTCCTCTAGTGAACACACAAAGGGAGAGCTTGGCGACCAGGCGAACACTCTTGGGGCGCACTTCCAGCAAGTCTTCAGCTCATCACACTATAGTAAAGTGCTCCAACGATACAAAACTAGAATAGAAAAACAGAGATTAGAGCGCAAACCCACAACACATGCGACATACAATGAACATTTCTGTTTGACTGAACTACAAGCCTCACTTACCTGCTGCAATAAATCTACCCCAGGCCCCAGACCGTGTGGCATATGAAATGTTAAAATATCTGCCCACTGAAACCCAGAAAGCTCTCCTCTCCCTGTACAATGCGATATGGTCTTCCGGCGAGCTACCCTCAGCCTGGAAAGAAGCTATCGTTATTTCAATTTTAAAACAAGGCAAGGACCCGGCGTCAGTTTCCAGCTACAGGCGAATAGCGCTAACCAGCTGTCTTTGCAAGGTCTTTGAGAAAATGATTAACAGATGCCTGATGCACTTCCTTGAAATTAAAGGCCTACTTGACCCATACTAGTGTGGGTTTCGAGAGGCTCGGTCCACCACCGACAACCTTGTCCGTATCGAGGCACAAATTCGTGACGCTTTTGTTCACAAGCAGTTTTTTCTTTCTGTGTTCCTCGATGTAGAAAAGGCTTATGACACAACATGGCGCTTGGGCATATTGCGAGACCTATCGCGTTTAGGTGTGCGGGGTATAATGCTGACAATTATCGAAAGCTACCTATCCAACCATACATTCTGTGTGCGAGTTGGCACTGTACTATCTCGAGTATTTGTCCAAGAAACAGGAGTGCCACAAGGAGGTATATTGAGCTGCACACTTTTCATAGTTAAAATGAATTCCTTACACCTGTCTCTCCCACGTAATATTTTTTACTGTATATATGTCGATGATGTGCAGATTGGTTACAAGTCGTGCAACATCTCAATGTGACAACGTCAAGTTCAACTAGTGTTGAACAAAGTATCTAAATGGGCAAATGAGAATGTTTTTATACTCAACGCGCAAAAGAGCACTTGTGTCTTGTTCAGCCAAAAAAGGGGCCTCCATCCTGACCCCGACATTGACCTGCATTGTCAACCTCTGTCATTGAAGACCGAGCACAAGTTTCTTGGTCACATATTAGACACTAAACTAACCTTCATCCCACACAGCAAGTATTTAAAGGACAGGTGCTTAAAAACAATGAACATTTTGAAAGTGTTATCACGCACTACATGGGGTAGTGACACGAAATGTCTAATGAATTTATATAAAAGCCTCATACGAACACGCCTAGATTACGGTGCTATAATCTATCAGTCGGCAACACCATCAGCCTTGAAGATTCTTGACCCCGTCCACCATCTAAGCATTCGCCTCTCTACGGGTGCCTTCCGAACTAGCCCTGCAGTACGGAATGCATGTACGTGGATTCGAATGAATGGTCGCTCAACCTACAAAGACGTTTCGTGTCCTTTTTTGTACTTTTTGAAGGTGAAGTCAGACAAGAAACACCCTTCCCGATTCACAATAATGATTTGTATTGTTCTGGCTTGTTCGAGAACCGTCCTTCGTTTAGGCAGCCCTACAAGCTCCGTGTAAGGGGCCTGGCCGAAGTAACAGGTGTGCCTCTTCTCGAACACAGTTTGATAGCTCCTGCAACATATCTGCCACCGTAGCAATGGCAGCCTATAGACTTTGATGTCTCTTTTGTTGAAGTATCAAAACACGCACCACTTGCACACATACATACATACTTCCTAAAACTACAACATAAACACACATGTCCTGAGTTCTTTACCGAAGCGTCAAAGTCAAACGCTTCTGTGTCATATGCAGCGGTAGGCCAATCATTTTCCGGGGCAGGCGTTCTTCATCTTGATGCAAGCATTTTCGCAGGAGAAGCTTACACAATACTGGCGGTCGTAAAACACATCAAACACATAAAATTACAAAAGGCAGTAATATACACAGATTTCCACAAGCATTGTCAAAGCCTGAAAACTTCTAAAAAACACAATAACCCCATGCTGGTGTCACTTTACTCACTTCTGTGCACACTGTACACATCAAAACAGCACGTCGTTGTCTGCTGGGTTCCGGGACACCGTGAGTTACAAGGGAACGTATCGGCCGACAAGCTGGCTGCTTCGGCCAACGACACCCCTCCCAATGCATCAATACCAATCCCTGCACTTGACCTAAAACCTTTTCTAAAACGAAAGCTCAGGGGGCATTGGCAGAGCACGTGGGATAAGCACACAGGCAATAAACTCCATGTTATTAAGCCGCAACTAGGTTATTGGCCGACACTATCAAAATCACGACGCACAGAAGTAACACTAACAAGGCTTAGGACAGGACATACATACTCTACACATTCATATCTTCTGTCTACCGGCAATTCACTGTATTGTGAGAGATGTGGAGAACCACTTACGGTTCTCCACATTCTCGTCCAGTGCAAGGAGCTTGATGCTCTAAGGAAAAACCATTTTTATAGCCCTACCGACAGCAGCTCCCACTACACCCCGGGATGCTCATCGGTTGGGATCCGCTTTTTAAGCTGCATACACTTCTCACTTTTTCAAAGATGTGCATAGCTTTCACCCGATATTTCGAGGTCATCCGTAGCACGACCTCTGTACCGTGGTCGTGGCTGCGGTGACTACATCTCCTCCATGATATTATTATCATGACATTTCGCCATCCACTTTCACAGCTCATATTTCACACCACTGCCATGCTTTTATCACTTCCATGTTTTAACCCGCGTTAGCGCGAGGAATTTTAAGGCCCCTTTACAGCCACGCATCATATCATTGTTCATATCTCTAGACTACTGAAATAGTGCTCCTTGGCCATCAATTGGCCCTTGTGCCATTAAAAAGCACTAATCATCATCATCTTGCGGTGGTCAACACGATTTATTATTCTCAGAAAGAACAAAGTGTCCATGCCTTGCCTTCATTACTGGGAAGTTAGGCTAGTGTTTGTGTATTCACTGAACCTGCATTTAGTATTGTATAAGTATTTATTTATTCTTATACGCATGGATTGGCCGCTAGGGGGCCACGGTGTGCGGACGCGCGTCGCATCGGCTCCGCAGATTTTCTATGGTTTTCGGCGATTTCTTTCCAGCCATTCAGTTCGGAGTATTCCCAAGTGACTGCGAAAGTCCTGCGGTCTCTCCCGATACCATTTGTGCAGGTGAGCCCGTGTTTCGGTCACTTTTCGAAGATTGCCCGTACCGCCACGCTGGCACAACAGTCAAGCCAGTAGACAAGGCACGGTAGGCCTGACAAGTCGTCGGAGCAAGCGGGTGCCCCATCCACTGCACCGGCGCCCGAAATGGAATTCGTGCAAGTCGAAGGGGAGGAGATATCGCCGACAGAGTTCGGAAAAGAGCAGGGATGGTGCGAGATCAAACGAAACACCAAGAAGGCGGGTGGAGACGCCGACCCGGCGAAGAACCAGCAAGCAACGCCAGCGTCTACCGAGAAGACGGCGTTTATACAGAAAGCGACGCAGTACGTGCGGAAGATCACCATGACGAGCCGAATGCCCAACCTGCCAACGGATGACTACAAGATCATCGTGCGACCCCGGGATGGCTTCAACGTATCCCACTACCAGAAGAACCGCGTCCACTGCTGCATACGCAACGCTGCAGGGGTGGGGCCCGAGGTAGCCGAGGAGGACAGCGTCTGTCTCAATGAGCGACAAAACGTTATTGTGGTAAGCACGCCGTCAGAAGATCGCGCTAGACGATATGGAGGCATTTGCAAGCTGCGAATTGGCGACCGTGAGTTCGAAGCGAGTGCCTACAGAGCGGCTCCGGAGAACACGTTCAAAGGCCTCATCAGAGGCATATCGCTAGACGAAAAGCCGGCGGACGTCGTGAGAAGACTGGTTAACCACCGCAATCCGAACGTCCTGCATGCCAAGCGCATGGGAAACACGACCAACGTGATAATCCTTTTCGACGGGTACTACGTGCCTCGTTACGTGAACTACGGCGGGATGGTGATAAGGTGCACTCTTTACAAGAAACATATCGATATGTGCTACGAGTGTGGTCGTCTGGGACACAGGGCCGACGTGTGCCCCAACCCGAACGACAAGAAGTGCCGTGGGTGCGGATGCGGTAACCCGCCCGACGATCATCGGTGCGAGCCGGTGTGCCAACTGTGCGGAAAGGGTCACCTCACCGGAGACCGCAAGTGCAAAGCCAAGTACAAGACACCCTACCTAGTCAAGCGCCGACAGTGGGAACGCAGAATGCGCGAGGAGGCTGAGGCCGCCTACAGCAGTAGCAGCACCGTCAACGACGGGGAGGAGGGCTACGGACGACGCCACGCACCGAGACGACGTCGCGGCAACAGTCGATCGGCCTCGAGGGAGACCCGCGCGCGGAGCCGCACTCGCTCCCGTACTCGTTCTCGAGCCCGCTCTCGCAGCGTCTCCCGACCCCGTTCAGCGAAGCCTCGCAGCACGTCGACGGCCCGAGCCAACCACACAGCTGCAGCCAAAGGCGGAGGAGAGGTTGACCCCCATAAATTGAGGTGGGTGGACGTCGCCTCCGGACGCGCGCCCAGCGCACCGTAAACGCGAACCGAGACTGCCATTGATAGAAACCCAGATGTAGACAGACGTGGCAGCTCTGCTTACAAACGCAACAGCGACCCAGAAAGTCTAGTGCAGAAACGATTGGATCAATTCGAATCAATAGTCCAAGAACTAAAGCAGGAAAATGCAAGGTTAAGAAACGAAATTGCCACGTTGAAGGGGGAGGCCCCGACAGTTCCCTTTCCTCCTCCTCCTCCTCCAATTAAACCCGTCGCAGCCGACGCGGCTTCTAGTACAGCCGAGAGAGTGGAGGAAGTCATGGAGGCTTAAGACGCGCACCCCGCACCCACCAAACGTAAGGCACTTGACCCGGAACGATTCGACGTCAAATCGCAGAAACGCGAGGAGAAACTCCGCGAACGAGTCGATAGACTCGACGACACGATAAACGCGATGATGACCCAACACGTGCAGCAAACCGAGCAACTTAACAACGCAATCGCTCAGCAAGCCGCACAAACCGAACAGTGGAGCATTGCAATATCTCAGCTCACAGAAATGGTCGCGACGCTGCAAACGCGCATAGACAATATCGAAATGCGACTTCCGGGCGCAGTGGGTCGCCCAGTACGAACGACTGGGAAACCGTACTTTAGGCCGTTACCCGACGAAGAGGCGCAGGATCAGCCGGACGGCAAACCATAACACGTACAGGCACCATGGCTCGACACGAAACCACACAAACACAACGCCCACAACAGCATAACACACGGAACACGTTCACTATCTGGCAGTGGAACTGCAGGGGGTACAGGAGGAAACAGGCGCTTCTCCAACAATTCTTACGTAGCCGGCAACGACCGGACGTAATACTATTGCAGGAAACCAATGACCCGGTCAAGCTGGCGGGGTACAAATCTATAGACGAAGCTGTCACCGCGGGAGCCCCACCGGCCGCTGCAACGCTAGTGCGACGCAACCTCACCGTGGCGCAACGCGAACTTAAGAACGTTAGCATACCGCATGTATTCATAGAGCTCATCCCGACGAAAGGGCGCGGCCCCGGCTTGTTTGTGCTGAACGTGTATAGCAGACCCAAAGCCAGACACCGCTTTAGCACGTTACTGCGAGAGGCGCGCGAGGCAGCTGCCGACGGGCCCTTGCTCATCGCGGGCGACTTCAACGCGCCCCACGTGGCGTGGGGGTACGGCTACGAAACGCCAAAAGGTAAGCGCCTTTGGGACGATGCGCAGAATGAGGGCCTCGAGCTCATCACAGACCCTTCCGCGCCTACGCGCAGGGGCAACAGCTTATGTGCAGACACCTCGCTAGACCTCACATTTACCAAGAACGTTGCTAGCGCGCGATGGCACAATACACAGGAGGACCTGGGTAGCGATCACTCAGTGATCGAGATCCAGGTCGACGCTGAACCTCACCACCGCGTTCATCGGGAAGGTACCAAGGGCAAGAACCACCGGCTGGTTGATTGGGACGCGTTTCGCAAAGTCCGGAAAGAGCAGAATCGTGGCAGTGCGGCTATTGAGGATATAGATAGCTGGACTGCGACGCTCAAGGGGGATTTAGAAACGGCGACGCGGGAGGTTCCGCCAGAAGCACAGCTCGAAGTGGTAGACAGCAAACTCCTACACATGTGGGAAGCCAAGCGCAGCCTGCAAGACACGTGGAAGCGTCAACGCCACAATCGAACGCTGCGCAGACGCATAGCACGGCTAAGCAGGGACATGGATGAGCACGCGTTACAGGTATGCAAAACGCAATGGGAAGATATCTGCAATGGGATAGAGAACCAGCTGGGACGGGCCAAGACGTGGCATATCCTCCGGCACCTCTTGGATCCAGAGGAGACAAAAACATCGCACGCACATAAGCTTAACAAGTTGCTGCAAGACTACAAAGGCACCCACGCGGACTTTCTAGATGACGTGCGAAGCCGCTACTTTCAGTCACGTAGCCCCCTCGCGCACTCGGCATACGCCTGGGAGGGGGAGGGTAACGCGGAGCTAGACGAGGACTTCAGCGTTGCAGAGGTGAGGGCGGTGCTGCACAGGCTCAACACAAAGTCGGCGCAAGGCCCGGACGGGATAACCAACAAAGCGCTACGTAACTTGGACGACGAGTCGATAGAACAACTGACGGCTTACATGAACGAGTGCTGGAATGCGGGCGCTATACCGAACTCGTGGAAAACGGCGCGCATAATTATGATCCCCAAACCGGGCAAACGAGTACAGATTGACAACCTTCGACTGATATCCCTGACATCCTGCGTTGGTAAGGTCATGGAACATGTGGTTCTCGCTCGCCTTACCAACTACCTCGAGGACCGAAACATGCTCCCCCACACGATGCTGGGGTTCCGTCGTAACCTTTCCACGCAGGACGTTATGCTTCAACTCAAACACGATATCGTAGACAATCCCACACGATCCACCAAAGCAATACTCGGGCTCGACCTCAAAAAGGCCTTCGACAACGTTAGCCATGCTGCGATACTTGAAAGTATATGAGCGTTGGGACTGGGCGAGAGAACGTACCACTACGTACGGGATTTTCTTACGGGCCGCCGGGCCCGATTAGCGATCGGCGGACTAGAATCGCAGGACATATACATGGGTTGTACGGGCACGCCGCAGGGCTCCGTAATCTCACCCATGCTCTTTAACCTCGTGCTTGTCGGATTACCACAAAAACTCGCTGAGATACAAGGCCTCCACCATAGCTTGTACGCCGATGATATCACCCTCTGGGTTGCCGAGGGAAATGACGGCCACGTAGAGCAAACGCTGCAGGAAGCCGTCGACGTGGTGCAAGACTACCTTCGCGACACTGGCCTCGAATGTTCCGCCGCTAAATCGGAGCTCCTGCTCTATAGACCCTCGCGCAGGGGCCGTAAACCCAAGAACGCCGATTCCGCATTCGAGTGCGGATATATAGAAATTAATGTACGCACATCAGACGGCGCTGTCATCCCACAAGTTAACACCATTAGGGTACTGGGCTTGCGCCTGTCCGCCAACGGCCACAACGGCGAAACCGTTCGCAGACTAGAGGGCGCGGTCAATGAAATAATCCGGTTGCTGAAACGAATAACAAATCGGCATAGCGGAATGAAGGAAAGCAATACCATTCGCCTGGTACATGCTTTGGCTATGAACCATATAACGTACGTCGCCTCCTACCTCAAGTGGCAGGCGACTGAACGCACCAAACTAGATTGTCTCATCCGCAAGGCGTACAAACGCGCAATCGGATTACCGGCCAATACCAGCACGGAAAAATTTCTCGAGCTGGGGTTGCACAATACTCTAGATGAGATAATCGAAGCACACAACATCGCCCAGTACGAACGTCTGGCGAAGACCAGAACTGGTCGACACATCCTCGAGACACTGGGTATCAACTACCATACGCATCGCGGCGAAAAGGTCGGGATACCCAGACGTATTCGCGAGCGCATCGTCGTTATGCCGTTGCCTAAGAACATGCACCCGACACATCACATCGGTCGGTGCAACAGGCGCGCCCAAGACCTTGAAAAGAAATTCGGCAATAGCAAAGACACAGTTTACATGGACGCGGCCCGTTACGACTGCCACCACGGCTTCGCGGTCGCGATCACGTATCATGTAGGAACTTGCGTCACGAGTGCGATGATAGGCACGGAAGAGACGGAGGCGGCCGAAGAAGCTGCCATAGCCCTCGCGATAGCCACCACGGACGCCGAGGTGATAATAGGCGACTCGTAGGCGGCGATACGCAACTACGCCAGCGGCCGGATCTCCCGCGAAGCGGCCCGAATTCTCCAAATTCACGAACGCAACATCTGCCGCAAAAACGACAGTTTCCTCGTATGGACCCCCGCCCACACGGACCCTCCGCTTGCGGGCAACGCGACTGCCCACGCCGCGGCTCGAGGACTTACACGCCGAGCTGCGACGCCTGCCGACAGTCCCGATGTCTCGCACACTTCGACAGCGATGCGGGAATGGACGTGGGGGGATCGCATGACCACTTTTAGAGACATCACGCAACACTACAGACTGAACAGATGCAAATATCCACCACCCCACGCCAAACTAAACAAGAATCAGCAGGTTGCCTGAAGACATCTACAGACACACACGTACCCGAATCCAGTGATCCTTCGCCTCTGCTACCCAGGCGTTTATACGTCCGACGCGTGTAAGGCGTGCGGAGCCAGAGCGACGCTGCAGCACATGCTGTGGAAGTGTACCGGTAACGCGCAGCAGTCCCATACGAACCCGGTAGACATGGCAGTCTCGAACCGCGAGGCGCGATGGGAGGCGGCTCTGCTCAGCCACGACCTTGCCGATCAATTGTGGGCCGTCCGGCAAGCCCAGGATGGCGCCCGGGTCCAAGCACTCGAGGCCGTCACCTAGGCCGGGGTGCTTGTAGCCCCACCCCGCTCAATGATGCCGGACATGTTCACTAAAGTTTTTACTCACTCACTCACTATACGCATTTCCTAAATGTTGTTTTTCGTTCTTTTTCATGAATTGTACGTACCACTGAGCATAGTTTTCTTTATGCACATTAGAATTTCTGTTTACAGCTACAAACAATTCCTGTTGTGCATTTTAATGTATAGTAAGATATATTAGCATGTCGCGAGAACAAACAATGTAACACATAAACGTTTTCTGTGTATGTATGATTTTTTCAGAAATGAAATTCTCCTAAACAAGTCTTTAAAAAGGGCGAGAAATGGGCCTACCAGGTCCAGAATGGCCTCGGTATAATCCTCTCGATGAGATCTGTTGAAGGGTATACCATTCCGGAACATTGAAGCAATACTTGGACAGAAATCATTCGAAGACGACAGAGACACAACAGCGTCTCTCGCCGACGCTAGAGCTTAGCCCTATGCACATACGGGCCGAGCAGATGACATGTTGACAGAAACTCGCGCCACCATATCTTCTGGCCACTTGATCAGATGGGGCGGGACCGTGGTAGGTGACCGCTTGGCAGCGCCTAAAATTGGCGCGCTTTTCACCCGTTTTGATGTGGGTTTGATACTGGTTGCACTAATCGACATTACTTATAGCAATTTGTCCCTATGTTCTATTTTTAGCATATAATTGTCAGTAAGATAATCAAAAACTACGCGTTGATGAAAAAACACTATATTCGTCACTTTGATGGCACTGCTTCTTTGAAGAACTGCAATGAACGAAGTTCCCGGATCTCTCTTCCATGTACTGATTTGTTTGTTTGTTTGTTTGTATCCTCTAATCCATGCCATGTACTGACCTGTAATAACATCGTTCTTTTCACTTGCAAAACCATAACAAGCATACTATGGCGACGTTTTTCAAAGCCGAAAGCGCGGAGAGTAGCCCAACAAGTTTCCACTCATAATAATTCGCATCTGAATAGTTGAGCAGTTTCGTCACTCACATCGGCGTTGTTGCTTTCCTGTATAGTATTTTTGTGAGAGTATAGTCATTTTCTCAACCTGATTCCAGGCGATATATCGCGGCAGTTATGCAGGGCTTAGTTTCAATTTATGAACTTTTTATACAAAGTTTATGCCAGTGACGCATTGGTGGTTTTAGTGAACGAACTCCAGGCGAAGGTGTCAATGCTTTTCTCTATTGTTAACGACGCTGTTCGCACTGATTACAAAAAATTTTCAATTAACTTCTCAACTATTTTCTTCAACGCAGCTGTTCGTATACAACATTTTTAGTTCACGACATTTAATTTCATCCTCATTTAGAGACAGTCATCAAAAGGGAGTCCTAAGAAAGATATCGAATATCGGATATCGGACCACGCCCAGTTCTCAGAAAACATGAGCTCTATGTTTCGAATGGGTGGAACTACACCAGACATCAAAGTGACGTAGTTTCAATCAAGGCAAGCCGAAGTACAATCTCAACAGGAAAATTTGCAAGAAAAGTGAAATACATAGGTAGGCAGTTTATTCTTTGTGCGAAATGTGTTGCGTTAGTGTTTTCTCAGCTGCAAGCAGACGCGAACAACTATTTAGCCTCACTCAATGAATGCATGCCGCAGTGGCTGCTCTTAATTTTAATGCTACAACAGATAAACACAGTACTGTAATGGCATTTTTTGCATCCAGATCAAAATAAACAGAATATCTCTAAACACTACACGCAAAGGCAAGACAGTTCGCTGGCGTGACGGAGAAATTTAGCACTCTACACGAATTGTAAGTTCAATTTACCGATCAGCGATCAATTATTATACGGCGTGCAAAAAGCTATAAAATGTGTTGTTTGAACTATAACTTGGCCAGAACGGAATGTCGTTTCTTGTTTATATACTGTTGGCATGGGTAAATAAAATTTAAGCGTTAATACTTTTTCACTGTATAATGCCTTACCATGCGAAAAATTCTGGCAACCTCGAACAACTAAAAATATAGCATTAGTGGCAAACGCCACCAACAGTATTTATTTCCCGTTTGCGGAAGCAACAGTTAAGTTTTACTTTTGTTGCCGCCATATCATAACTATTCCATTAAAATGGAAGCATTGGAATGGACGATAGCGGCAATATACGCTTGCGAATTTCACTTCATGGCAGGATAATGTTCTCGCAAATCAGTTTGCTAGCCATAGTTCAGAAAGGAAGTGGCCTGCCCGCCAAGGGCGCGCTGTTTACTCATTTTAACCTTACGACTGCCCACCGGAGGGTGCATGTTCAATGTGCAGAATAAACATTGTTTCATGTGCCTTTGACATGAGCCATCAGTAAAGTTAAAGAAAGCATTAACAATATTAATTTAAATATGCACCCCCACCTCAATACCTTAAACTGACACATAACAGCGTGTACTTGACAGCGACATAACAGAGCTTTATTTGTTCTGACAGAAGTATCAGCGTATATACTACAACAAACAAAATTGTTCAAGCCAGCCCTGAGGCAGTACGTTCACAATGTGTTCTACAACGTGATGTAGAATTGCGATGATTTGAGCCCATATTTATCTTTTTCTGAGCTTTAATGTCGACGTCTACTGGACAAAAAATCATGTCATATCTTGAGAGTGAATGATGAAGATTCGGGCGAAGTGTCTGTCAGACCAACCATGCTTCCGTCTATTCGTTCGTTCTTGCTTCCACGCGTCCCCATGACCATGCGTACGTCCATCCATGCATCAGTCCGCCTGTCCATGCATCCGTGCGTGAGTCCGTCTGTTCGTCCGGTTATGCGTCCGTCCGTGCGTCTATCTAACGAACACTGCAAGTACCACCATCTCGCATCTTGCTTCCCCTGTGGCATATACCCGCTCTACAGTGAGTGTGTGCCACCGGTGGCTACCAACTACTACTACATACATCGGAGTATGCACAGACCCACGCCCTAAGGAGCTTAGTCCCTAATATAAGATAGCCAGGTAGCAAAAGTAATCAAAGATATGAGAAATGCTCGTTTTCAATTATTTATTGTGTGTGTTTATAAAAAGTTGTTCACGATTGAGAGTACGATGTTAAAACAGCGCGCGCACACAAGGGTAAATGAAGGTAAAAAAAGGAACTGCGCATATTTGTATTAGGAAAAAAAAACGTTTTCTTCCCTAGTGTTGAGCTTTCGAATATGTATTATTTTTGCATGAAAGAAAAATTATCAGCTGAAATTACACTTCGCATGTATGGTTCTTGGCCGGAAGCTATTATTTATTTTCTTGTTTATTTATGCATTTATTTATATATTTAACGTCATGAAAATTTCCAGAGACTTTCAACACGGCGCCTACGGGACGTTAAACCTGACATATAAATCCCTGAATCAAATTACTTTATTTGGTTAGTTTTTATTTGTGTAATAAAGATGGTTTAATGTACCAAGTAGTGCAAGTTCGGATTTTCTTGTACACAGTAAAAATGTTTACACCAAAAAGGGCGTAAATGGGCTTGCCCCATGTTGTTACAGTCATAGGGTGTTAACTCCGCACCTTCCAAAAAGGGTGCTTTCCCATGCACTCTTAGAAAAAGGTGTGCATGTAAAAAACTGTAGGGTGTTACATAACCACGCTTAAAAAGGGGGTCCTTCAAGGTCCTTCATAGTTTGAACACACACTGAGAAGAGGGCGAGAAGGCTGCGCGAGGGTGTTGAGTGCTCATGGCAGGGGCGTCAGTGTTCTTTTAGAGTTCACAAATAGTTAACACCAAATACTGATTACAGATTACTTGAAGGAAGTAGTGCTGATTGGCGATGATGCGCCAGCTGTCGAGTTCCATTCAATCGTGTGGGCAGAAATATATACACCCAGATATATATATATATATATATATATATATATATATATACACTTTTTATACTTTATACCTTATAGGTTTAGACTTCTTTCCCTAATATATATTCGAAGGTCGTAGGTTTGATTCCTGCTCATGGCAGGTTACTCACTTTTCTTTCTTCTTTTTTACGTTACATTGGTTCTAATAACTACTCCTATACATTCCTTGACATTATTGTCTGTTAGATCTCATTATTATTGTGTCAAAAGACGGAAAAACGAGCCCTTAGTTTGATGTATACACTTCTTTTCCTTGTATATATTATATATATATATATATATATATATATATATATATGATTGAAAAAATAAATTCTGTGGGTCCGGTGCAAATATATTTAGGAATAAAGGAGCAAACTTACGAAAATTGATAATTGTTTACTCTACGTTTTGGCCGTGGCACGAAACGTAGAGTATCCTGATGAAGGCCGTGCCACGGCCGAAACGTAAAGTAAACAATTATCACATTTTCGTAAGTGTGCTCCTTTATT
Source organism: Rhipicephalus microplus (assembly GCF_013339725.1). Classification (NCBI taxonomy): domain Eukaryota; kingdom Metazoa; phylum Arthropoda; class Arachnida; order Ixodida; family Ixodidae; genus Rhipicephalus; species Rhipicephalus microplus. The sequence goes on along the minus strand of NW_023612778.1, from coordinate 30,402 downwards.
CCTAATTATATATATAATATATTATATATATATATATATATATATATGAGATATGACACAACGGGGGGATGAGAATATATAGATAGATAGATATATAATACTTCACAGTATATGCGTAGTAGACGTTACAGAATCCTAAGCTTTGCCGCCTTGTATATTGTATTCACTTTTATTAGGCAGCAAAATTCATTTAGTAGTCGGTGCCGTTCCTGTATACTTTTTTGCCACACAATTTCGTCACCAGACGTGTAACGTGTTCACGTACACGAACACCAGAGACGCGACACCTCAAATATTTAATTATATTTTTAAGTCTCACTTTTGATATTTGCTTGAAACACACAATTACAGTTCTTTCTGTTTATATACTTATTTGAATACACAGTCAGAGACTAGAAATGAAATACACGCAATTGTATACTCATAATTCTTTCAAATATCTACAATCACAGTGGTTTCAGTTTATTACTCCCTCATGTACACATTCGGTGACTAGAAATGAAATACATGCAATTATATACTGATAATTCTTTCAAATGTATACAATTACCATGATTAGACTATACGCCTTCATGTACGCAATCAGTCCCCAGAAAGGATGTAGGCAAAAATTTATACTGATCATTCTTTCAAATACACATAATCACAGTGGTTTCAGTTTAGTATTCCTGTATGTATAACAATCGGTTACAATAAATGATATACACGCACACATATAGACGTTTTTCCACATATAACATCAGTGAACACTGAAAAAAACCAATACAATAATCAGAAACAAAATAAGCTGAAACCAAACACGACATTGAGTCAGGACACACAAAAAAGAAAAGAAGAGGTAATGCATGAATATGGCTAATGACACAGCTGGGCCATTCCACGCCAAACGTCTGTCATTTGGGCAGTCATCTCAAATGTATTCAAGAAAATCGTGCTGCATTGAAAACAGTGAACTTCTGGAATATATAGAGTAGAAAAAAAATTGGTCACGTGGCTGCCTTCTGAACTTTCTTGAATGCCGTCTGAATGTTGTTTCTGGACAATTTTCTTTTAAAAGTGTTGCTGCTTTTTTTATACCAAACTCGGTCTACATGTTAAGTAAATACACCTGTTTAAGGTACCTGAAGCTCTGTAATATTAACAAATGTTTCTGCCACATACGCTTCCCAGAATTTAGCCAAATTGTGTTATGTTTAATTTTTTTCTCTTTCAATACGGCACTTTGTACGAATATCTGAGCAGTAATTGCTAACTTCACAAAAGATATACTTTAAGAAAAAATATTTCAGCTCTCTCAAGGTCCTGAAAATTACAAAAAGATATCACAAATTTTGCCAATCACCAATTTTTTCTATAATGAGACACAATTTGCACCATCTGGTGCTCCAATGCAAAATTGCATTTACACCTTAATCAAAATCAAACAAAGTGTTATTTTTCTATCGCTAATATTATCACCACAATTCTTGTTTTAAGGAAGAAAATAATTTCTAAAGTTCACCATTGGTCACTTCTCTTTCGGTCATACGACAGCTGCTACCTTGAAATTCCCTTTGCCATCAATGAGAACGTTGGAACATTTTGTTTCTTAAAAATTCTCATGATAACATTTTTTATATAAAGAGAACTTTATTTGCTTTCAATATTGGTATAACGGTGATTTTTAATTCGACCACCACATGGTGCATATTGCGTCTCATTAAAGACAAAAATCACGGCACTGCGAAATTTGTGATACTTTTACGCACATTTTAGCAGCTTGATGAGGTCTAAAGCCACTTTTTTCTCAAAATATATCTTCTTTCGAGTAAGTATTCACTGCTCAGATATGCCAAGTGTTGTATTACAATAGAAAATTTGCAAACATAACACTCTTTGGCTTGATATTTGGAAGCGTATGTGGCAGAAAAATTGCACTTATTTGCACCGGGCTTCAAATACCTTACACAAGCACAATTACTTAACATGTAGTCCGAATTTCATATAGAATAAAGGAGCGGTAGTTTTAAAATGAAATTGCGGGAAGTTCACAAGGGAGCCATGTAACCACGATTTTTTGTCTCTGAAGGATTCTAGCAGTTCACTGTTTTCTACGCAATAAATCAGCAGAATTTTTTTAAAATGCATTTCAAAAGATCGCAGAATGGCTGGGACATTTGACATGGAATGACCCAGCTAGAAGTCAGCAAAATAACTTACAAAAATAACAATATTTGTTCATCTACCTCGACCACACTAGAGAAATTTTACATGCCGGCTAAATTCTCTGCATTTCAATAAAGACTTCTCTCTCTCTCACACTAGAGAAAGTTGTTCAGGCAATGTGACACTCCAATTTTTAGCGTTATACTGCCTGAACAACTTCGTTGACAAAATCATGATACAAAAGCCGCTCTGGCACGGTGGTTGTCAATACCTTGTGGCCGTAGACAACGTTGAAAGCTAAAAAATTAACTCATGAGTGCTGTCACTCCTTCTTCGGCATTAATGAAGAGGAAGATTTTTAGGTCATCTATTTGAAGGTTCAGGAACTGTGTTTGCTCTAGGCGGGGGCCGGAGCAGATTACGCAGGGTGTCAGCGGCAACCTCTCGTCCTCTGATGAGAGCAAATATAATGTCTCACGAAATTAGGCTCGTAGTGTTCTGGCAGCACCATATGTGAAGTATTTGTAGTGTCTATCTTCTAAAATTGCGTGTAATTGACATTACACTGAACTCGAACCACACAACCCATGCTTTTCAATAATTTGGTATGACCCAGAAAAGATAGTTTTCCAGCCTAAAGCAACTTCCTGAATTTAGGTTAAGTGTAAGACTACAGCTTAAAGTTGCACTAACAAAGCCTGAACTTACTTGAGAATCAAATTCCTGGTAGGTTAACGAGCCTGTGTGAAAACCATTTTTATAGTACAACGTTCAGAACATGTAGCAATAATAAAACGCACAAAAAACATACATCTTCATGTTGAAACAGTGAAGACAAGGCTACTTTCTTTTTTACTTGACAACAGATGATCTTGGGCAATAGCAACAGTAAAGGGGTCTGCAAAAAAAGAATTAAATTTATTGGTTTCATTCATGCCTCTAACAATTGAAGGAAATGTGACAATTCAGGAATAAGTGCAATTCTGACTCCCTTCTTAGGAGTATCAAAAATGAACAATTTTCTTGTTCTTTTTACCCTCACAAGAAGCTCCGCCCGTGGCATCTAATCTAAATTTGACGCCGTGCTTCCTCTTTACCTGCTTTGTAGACCTAGGGCTGCGACCGTGTATTTTATTCACCTAATCTAGGACAGAAATGCGTCATAAATAATTCAATCATATTAATTCATTGCATTTTTATGAAAGGTGGGACACGTCCTCCAGTTTTTAGAGAGTTACGGGCCGGCAATGGGCACTAGCTATCACGTATAAAAGCATTACTTTTTTGATAAATGTCTTCAAAGTTTCCTTACAGAAAAACCGCCCAACATATTTCAACAACCAAGCCCATCCTCTGAGTGTAATCAGGGGCTCACTATTAGTGGTTATTGACCAGGGGATTTACAAACGCAACCCGTGGCTAAATACTCAGTTCAACACATGGAAGTACGAGCGCTTGAACTACATAAACGCGCGCGGACGCCGTCTACGTAGCATCAGCCATGGCTTATGCTAGAGCTACCACACATTGCTTTCACAGCGATGTATACTCTCTCAGTTCTGTTATAACGCTGAACGTCATCGCAGACGTAGGCAAAGCACGTATACAGCAAACAGAAGTGGGGTAAAACGACGCACGGTGACAACAACGCGCCTTCGGAAGTACGCTACAGAGCTTTCCCCGTTGCCGGCGATGCATGTTCTAAATATTCTAAGAAACCACCGCGGGTGTTCTAGCAGCATCGCGCCATATCAGCAACTCAAACTATATCATCTTTGGGCAAAAAAGCAAGATTTTATACAGTGCACCTCTGTACACAAACATTTTATTTTTATTTCTTTTTTTATGACGCTTCCACCTGCAAAAGCACTTTGCACACTCGAGTATTCATACAAATGTTATTACGCTGTAGCCTAAGGCGCATCTTGATACAATCTGAAGCAAGTTTAGCAATGCATAGACAACGTGCGATCAGAAACTAATCACGCTTGATATGTGAACGCCTTACTCATTGTATAAGTGATGCAGACGCTTACACAACAACGCGCATAGCAGTGTGAGCTCGTTAAGTGACACCTTTAAATGAACATCTGCAACAGCCCCGTAAACGCATGCTCTTGGAAATGGCTGGCAGCCTACTTCCGCAGAGCTGCTGCAGACGCCCGGCTAGCACTTAGTAATTACTACAAACGAAAACCGTACACTCACCGTTAAGTGGCGCGCGTTGTCCGTGTCCGTCGTCGGCTCCATGAATATTCCTTATCCGAGTGTCACATCGAACACGGAGCCCATGCGTGACCACCACCGAAGATGCGCATGTTCGCTTGAACTCACAGTGACCAAGACCTAGATGAACAAACGCACTGGAAAGATGTATGAGACAAAGAGAGAGAGAGAGAAGGTGGAGCACTGCGGCAGCACCGAAGCTGTGGACACAACCCTTTTCCTTTCTGCCCGGCCGTTGCCGGAGCAAACCTAGCCAGGGTCAGTGGAAACCCGCCAAGACGGTGCCGAAAACCAAATGCAACGTATTTGCTCAAGGGTCGACTCCTTGTAAATGGCCACTGTCTCTCCCACCAGTCACGCACAGGCGCAGGTTAATGTGCAGCATCGCGTACTTCGAGTATTTTCACGAAATGCGACTGCAGGCGGCGAACAATAGTAAAGCAAAACTTATGGAAAACAATGTGGCCCTGGAACAGCCAGAAACACTGATTATTTTGTCCTCAGTAGGATGAGCGAGAGAGCATCGCTTCATCTTTTTGTCAAGAAAATTTCTTTTCGCATCGTTTGTGTCTGGCAATTCCGTATATAGTGCCACAAACAATGAATACGTAGTCAAAGCTGGAACAAATCAATACACAGCCGCGGATGTTTAAAAAGGCTGTGACGCACCATGAAACTTGCCGATGTTGTTACCAAACTTCTGGCTGACCACATTATCAGCACATAAATATATAATGTAACCCGATGAGCTAACTGAGCACGTGTATCAAAGGCAACGCACGTTCTGGTTAAATGCTGTTAATATAAAGCGCAGTTGTGCATAAGCGCAGTTACAACTTTCCGTGTGAGTTGGTCATTATCCACGTCTTCGAACGTAGCAGCGCCTCAGCATGCTTCACCGGCTACCACAGCAAGTTCGTAAGGAATGATGAGGTACGGAGATGCGCAGCTGTTTTTCAAGTAATGAATAGCCCGTGTACGGTGCGTTCACCACCACCATTCCTTGAGCCGTCCCTCATGAAGACTCCCCGTCTGAACAACAGCTGTGGGGCGTTAACCTATGAAGCAGTAACCCCTCCTCCCCCACCCCACAAAATTCGAAGGCTCTTGGGCTGATACTAACGCACACACGCACAGGCACACACATAACACGCATACACACATACGGCCAGACATACATGCAAGCGTAAACACACACATGCATGGGCGTATACATGTGCAAAGATACGCTTAACACAAGCACGGATTCACACATACAGGGGCAGGCACACATGCACGAGTGTACACACAAGCCCGCTTACGCACAAACACATGCGCAAGCTCACGCACACAATCACACACGCACACACACACTAGGGCGAACATTATGTGTGGTTGCATATAATCCATAGAAAACATCCAGCTTATAACTAATGCTAAGGAAAACCTTCGTAACACGGATTGCAGTTCATTGCCATTACAGAACGAACGCAATTTGCTTCTGCTGGTATTCTGCTGTCTTCAAAGAGCATCTTCACTCATGCTAAGTCAAATAGGCCGTCATTTAACGCAAGATCCACATATTCGTACAGTAGCTACGCTGCTCGGCCGCTAATTCGAAGGTTTCGGGCTTGATACCGGCCATGGCAGTCGCATTTTGACGGAGGCAAAATGGTAGAAGTCCGTGCACTGTGCGATATCAGCACATGTTAAAACACCCAATGGTCAAAATCTCTGGAGCTCAGCACTACCACGTCCCTGATAGTCACATCGTTGTTTGCGGCGTCTCTCATAATCATATCGTGGTTTTGGGGCGTAAAATTTTAGTTATTATATCTCTGTGTTCTTCTTTTCTACATATTCCATTTGATCTATCGTCACCTACGCCCTTCTCAGGCAGGCACAAAAGCACCCTTAAGCCAATTTAGGGTGCTATTGAGGCAAGCACCCAAACAAAGGGGTGCTTTTTTGAAAATCGACCATTTGTGGGTGTTAAAGGGCATTCATTGCAAAGTGTGCTTTAACATAAAAGCACCCTTTTGAGTGTGAAGCTTTTACTGCGTAAAGGTCCAGAAACCTTGTTAAAGCGAAGAAAATAAATCGATTCGTACATACGTATGCCGTTTAATTCAAAACTGTGGGCGATACTCTCACAAATACGGGCCCCAAGTAAGCTGCTAGCAGATTTTAGTTCCAATCTGAGCATAATATTATCAATCTCTCCGGCACACTCAGACATATATAGCCTAAGACAACCCTTCACACTTCGCTGCACACACCGCAACCAAACCTCAACACAAAGATTACTTTTCTGACATCTCCAATTTACTTGCTTTTTTTAATGACGAAGCTTAGTAGGAATCTTCCCTACAGTTGCGATATGTAAAAGGTAAAAAAAATAACTAAACTGTCTGAAAACGTACGTTCAAGCGATGTTTCTGTATTACCTTTGAAAACTTGCGCCCTTCTGCTATTGTAAAACCACATGCCCAAGTGTATCGTTCAACGTCTCTTGAACTGTAAGCTCGATTGTATAAAATCCCCTACCTCTCTTCATTTTCTACACCCCACAAATAAAGGTATAAACAGCGATAATTGCTCTGAACGAACCGGTGGAACGCGTCAGGCTACTGCTATTATTCAAAGTTATGAGAATGAGCTTATCCACACAAAACTTTCATTCTTTCTTTCTTTCTTTCTTCATTCTTTCTTTCCTTCTTTTTCCTTTTTTTCTTTCTTTTGTTTATTATTTCTTTCGTTTTACAGAAATAGGAGCAAGAGCTAAAGGCGATTCGGCCTGATGGAGGCTCTTACTCTTTTGGGCATTCGGCATACATACAAATAATTTTGATGCACGTAAAACAATAAAGCATAGCATGTATATATCTAAATGCTATTGGAGAAAATACAGTTTTTTATGATGGGAAATACCAGTAGGCAACAAAAAGTTTACAACCACTTTATGAAACGTACAACAAAACACTTCCTGTAAAATAAAAGATCATGCTAACACTTCATGAAACAAAACATATCATGCAAAACACTTCATGAAAAAACACATCAATCAAACAGTTAAAGTATATGTACCCCAATGCATTAGATAATGACGATTGAAACAAAAAATAATAAAAACAGTGAAAAAGGCATGTATAAACGAGGTATAAATTTGTCATTGAAAAGTTATCGTAGAATGTAAGAGAAAGTTTTTTACATATGGTTTGAAAGAGGGTGCGTAAAAGTCTATGTCCTTCCTCACAATGTTTATAGCCATGGTACTGATATTTTTAGGGGCGAAGCTCTTTATGAAGGCACCCGTTCGTCCCTCATAGCCATTGTAGTATGTAACAAATATAACATTTTGACCTCCAAGGTCGTGCTGGTGAGAGATTTCTTCTGTGCGTTGTTGAACAATAAAAAATAGTGCTATATGTATATGCCAATGGCTGCTAATGGAGAATGAAAGACAAGAACATTTGGCTTTTAGTTAACGCGCACGCTGCGATCCCCATTAGCAGCCGTTGGCATGTACATTGAGCCCTATCTGACAAGAAAGGGTTGCTACGTTATACTCGCTGGGTATAACCTCCTTAGTTTTAGAAATGTTTAGCGAGCGTTGGGCCGCAGTGCCATGAATACAGTGAAGTAGTATATACCATGAACTCGAGGTGGTTAAAGGTGGGAAATAGACCCGAAGTGCAAGCCGTAAGAAAGTGTGCGTGTGCCACCTCTCGCTTAGTGCTTGGAATGTCCGCTGGATGACGGTGCTTCTATATGGGGAATATATGGTGAAAAGATGCGTTATGGTGGTACTTGGAGTGTTGAATAGATGAACGAACGGACACACAGACAGATGCATGGATGGACGCATGAACGGACGCAGGGGCGGATGCATGGACGAACGCTGGGACAGAAGCACGAACAGATGCACGCACGGACGGGCGGATGGACGCATGAACGGTCACGCAGAGGGACGCATGGATGGACGGAAGCAAGAACGAATAGACGGACGAATGCTTCGCCTCACTCTCCATCATTCACTCGGTGGATATGCTGCCAATTTTTTTAATATTCATTTTTCGTTTCGTTCAGTCACATGCACTTCGATGTATTTTCTTTAGAGCGGTGATAGGCTCTGTTTTTTTAGGCGAGATAAACTGTACCAAGTGATAGAGAGAGAGAGAAATATTTTAAAGGAAGATACAGGGAGGTTAACCTAGACGAACTGGTTTGCTACTCTGTACGGGAATGGGGAAAAGGGTCGGAAAGAGGATAGCTATAAAGAGATATAAAATAAATTAGAAAAAAACCACAGCGCACACATTCAGGGAGTTCCGATCACAGTCGCTTGGACAGGCCGGTTCAACGCAAGATGCGCATGAGCGCCTTCACAGCCTTCTTCTGCGACATAAAGTCCTGTCGGCAGCGCAGGAGTCTTTCTTCCGAAAGAGGCTGGTTGTCCAGTTCATCTAGTGCATTGCAGAGGGACTGTCTCTGCGAGAAGTATTGTGGGCATTCACACAGATTGTGCCAAGTTGTTTCATCACTGCCACAATGGTCGCATGCAGCAGTGTCAGCCATTCCTATGCGGAACGCGTACGCATTGGTAAATGCAACGCCCAACCATAATCTGCACAGCATAGTAGCGTCTCGTCGGTGTAATTCCGGAGGAATTCGAAGACAGACTTGGGTCTAAGGTACATAACCGTGCATGTATGAAATGTGGTTCGTTCCATTGTGACGTGGTGCGCTTGCGAGCAAGCATGCGGAGTTTCCGTGCAGCGTCAGTTCTGAAAAGCAGTTTTGATATTTCATCGCTTTTAGTATGGGCAGAACGGGCAGCTCGATCGGCCCGTTCATTGCCAATTATTCCACAATGACTTGGCAGCCATTGAAAGGCTGTTTCATGTCCTTCCTCAATAAATTGCTGGGTCTTTTCTACAATCTCAAATACCAGCTGTTCGTACGGGCCATGGCGTAAAGGGGATAGAAGGGATTGCAGTGCCGCCTTTGAGTCACTGAAAATTGTCCATTTTTGTGACTGTTGATCGCTGAGAAATCGCAATGCGGCACGAAGAGCTGTGAGCTCTGCTCTGTTGATGTCGTAAGGTCGGAGGTCTTGAATTTTCTTGTCGTGTCATTTATCGGTATAACAAATTATGCCGTTGAACTCTTCTGTAAAACAGAGCCGTCGGTGTATACGTGTATACAGCTTTGATACGTCTCGTATACCAAGAGCAGAGCAAGCTGCCTAAGAGCACGTGACGACATATCTGCTTTTTTCTTGATGCCAGGTATAGTTAGCCTGATATTAGCCTGAGTCAAGCACCAGGGAGGAGTCAAAGGCCTGGCGGCGGGTGTGAAGCATGTTGGCAAAGAATTGCGGTATGTGGTGATCGTTTGGCAAAACGACGAACGTGGTCTGTCTGCTGGTAAAAAGGCTAGGTGGTGGCAGGGTGTCCGAGCAATATGCCTTATATGTGTCCGGAGTGCCTCAACGTCGATATGTGTCGTGATGAGGTGGTCACCGGCGATAGCTATAGTAGCCATTTTTCAGGCACTACGAGGCAAGCCTAGGCAAATCCGGAGTGCCTGGGACTGAACACTCTGTAGTGTTCGAAGGCTTGTTTTGCTTGCATTGGTCAATGCCGGTAAACTGTACCACAGAAAACCGAAAAAAGTGCTCTGTACAGCTGTAGCATTGCACTGGGAGACATTCCCCAAGTCTTCCCTGCAAAGAACTTCAGTATATTACAGATGTCCATTAACCGTTTCTTCATGTACGAAACGTGATCGCTCCATGATAGATTCCTGTCAATTATGACGCCCAAAAACTTGTGGGATCGAACGTATGGTACAGTTTGACCATTGATGCTTATAGTGTACTTATCCATAGGCTTTCGTGTAAAAGCTACGAGGGCGCATTTCTCAGAAGAAATTTCCAAGCCTCGATTTTGGAAGTAGTGTAATGTTCCAGTGGCAGCTTTTTGATTCTTCCTCGTAACTTCAGGCATGTTACAGCCGATTCCCAAATGCAGATGTCATCTGCGTACATTGATAGCCTGACCGTGCTTGGCAGATGCTCAGTGAGAGCAATTAACGTAAGATTGAACAGCACAGGGCTGAGTACGCCACCCTGGGGGACGCCACGGTGGCTGTAATGTGGAGAGGTTGGACCATCTTCGGTGCTCACCAAGAAGGATCGCATTGACAAATAATTACGTATCCAGCGATACATCCGACCCCCTACTCCTATATCTTCGAGAGGGGTGAGAACAGCTTCATGCGTAACGTTGTCATACGCCCCTTTGACGTCTAGGAACAAAGATGCGCAGAGACGCTTATGGCCTTTCTCGTGTTGGACATAAGTGACCAGGTCGACTACGTTGTCAATCGATGCTCGACCACGCCAAAATCCTGCCATGGCATTTGGGTAGACGTTGTTACACTCCAAAAACCACTCCAGGCGTCCCAGGATCATCCTCTCCATAACTTTGCCTACACAACTGGCCAATGCGATCAGACGATAAGATGAGAGGTCCAACGATGACCTGCCTGGCTTCAGAAGTGGAACTAGGCGACTTGTCTTCCAGCTTGTCGGGAGTGTTCCATCTTGCCAGGATTTGTTGTACAACTCGAAAAGGAGGATTCTCGCGCGTTCACCCAGATGACACAAGGGCCTATAAGAAATTATATCGGGCCCTGGTGCCGACGTGCGTCCCCACAAAGCTAGTGCTGCTCTGAGCTCCACGATAGAAAAAGGCATATCCATGCGGGAATCCAGTGTTTGTGGACAGTTAGTCAAGGGCAATAGGCTATTGGGCACTGCGAGTGGCCCAGATACTCGGGCGCAGAAGTCTTCTGCCACGTCAATGCTGCGTCTCTGTTCAAAAAGTGCGAAAGCCCTGAATGGTGACCACTGAGTGGGTTTTGTGCGGAGACCTCGTACCGTCTCCCACAATTGAGATAAAGGTTTTCGTGGGTCAAGTGACTCACAAAAAGCAGTCCAACGTTGTGTCTCGAGTTTATTTATCCGGCGCTGAATCTTCTTTTGTATACGTCCAGCAATCCGTAAGTCTTCTATTGCCTCCGTGCGTCGGTATCTTCGTTCAGCACGCCGTCGGATTGCTCGAAGTCGTTCTAGCTCGATGTCAAATTCCGTTACTTTGGGAGAGCAGGTGAGGGTACACGTAGTACCCTCACCTGCTCTGCTGTATTCTGCTTTTAATTATCTCCTCTATTTCGAGGGATATGTTTGCTTCACATTGCTCTTCCATGCGAGACTGGAATTTCAACCAGTCCACTCTCTGAACACTGTCGCGTATCTTAGCATGGGACAATCCTTCGATTTTGACGTAAGTGGGAATGTGGTCACTTCCATGCGTTTCTATGTCTGGAAACCACTCAGCATGCCTGACGAGGCCTCGTGAGACAAAGGCAGGGTCAAGGCAGCTGCTATACCTTGAACCACGTAGGAACGTTGGATTGCCATCATTTAGCAAGAAAATTTGGTTGTCGGAGGTGAAGTACACCAACTTTCTCCCTTTAACATTGGCTCTTCGAACTTCCCCAGATTGTATGATGGGCGTTAAGTCGCCAATTATAATGCATGGGTGAGAAGTTGCTGACAGGATACCTTGTAGTCTTGTATGGTCGAAATGACTTGACGGAAAGAGGTATGCACCCACAACCGTGATGGTAAGCCTCCTTTTCACTGTTATACTTATATATTGATTGTCGTCGTGGGGTGACACCGGATGATGAATGTAGGTGAAGTCGCGGCGAATAAACATCAGAACTTTGCAATTGTCCACAGTTTTAGACGACATGAATGACTCACAACCAGAAAGTCTGATTTCTTTCTGCAAATTTGGCTCTCAGATGACAATGATGGGGAACCTATTGGTGTACACAAACCGACGAAAATCGGCGATGCGTGACCTCAGTCCCATGGCCATTCGCATTGAATAATCGCTGCTTTTCGGACCTCTTTCTCTGAAAGACAGTGGCTGGTGAGCCATTATTTACTCAAGCGCTGCGAGTACTGGACTCAGAGTGTCCAGTAATTGCAATGCACTTCTTGCTGACGGTGTGTGCAAGTTGCTCAACAACAAGCGGATGGCGTTAATTATTAGTCGCAAGAGAGCTATCACTTGCTGATCTGTGTTCCGCAAGTCCTCCATTACAGCAGCTTGCTCTGAAGAAGACAGCTTCTGCTGCGGCTCTTCTGAGCATTGTGTACGCGTAAGTGGAGGCCATTCTTCTGTAGAGACTGGTCTGCCCCTTTACTCTTTTACAACGTCTGTGTTTGCCGTGTTGTAAACTGCAGCTGGCGATCTTTCCTGATGCGTCGACTTATCGCCTGAAGTTGGCGCTCTCTGACGTGAAGACCTTCGATGGCGACGTCGTCTTCGCCGGATTTTCTCGGCAGCTTCTTTGTGGGTGGAGCTGTCTCCTACCATTTGCTTCAGATTAGAAAATTCTTTCTTTATGTGCGGACATTCTTTCGAAGAAGCCTTGTGAGCACCCTGACAGTTAGGACACTTCAGTCTGGTAGCGCTACAGTTGTCTTCCGCGTGTGGTTCGGCGCACCGGGGGCACGCTGCGGAGCTCCTGCAAACACTCTTTACATGGCCGATCTTCTGACAATTGAAGCATTGCACGGGTTTAGGAATGAACAGTTGAACTTGTTGACGAAAGTGGTCAACCTTCACGTATGCGGGAAGACAGTCACCTTTGAACGTTACTCTCACAGAGCGTGTGTTTCCAAGCCGTCCAACGCTGACAATGACGTTGTCTTGACTCGCTGGTTTTATAAGTATTGGAAGGTCCGCGTTTGGGATTTTCGTGTTAATGTCGCGAATGACTGCTGATGTGGTCGCACCATCGGCTGGTATGATGGACCTAACTGCAATGTTTCCCAGTTGTGTTACTTGTTGCAGCGTGCTCAGCGCACTCGGGTGCCTCACATCGACAGCCAGGATGTTTCTTCTTGTATTAAGCCGTAGGTCTTTAATCTCGCTCGGCACAGTGTTCTCAAAATAGAGCGAAAGCGCTTGCCTGTTCAGAACACGCAGACGTTCGGTAGCGTTCTTTGGCACAAACAGGATGGAATGGCGCCATCGCTGGGGTGCCGTTTTCACGGTGGCTGTACTTGGCACCGGCGATGGATTGATGATCCGTCGCTTGGCCTTGCGGTGCAGGACAGGTTGAAAGCCGTCGTCTGGGGACTCGTCGCAAGATGCGGAGTACAGCTCAGTGTCATCGCTCTCACTGGAAGTGTTTCCTCGCTTCCTCGAGGTAGTGGCCACGGTCGAACCGGAGTCAGACGTTGCCTCGTGAGGTTGTACATCCATTACCGCTACCTACGGGGCATTACACCCCACAACTGCAGCGAAAAGTCCAGAAAAGCACTGAGACGAGCGAGATGTGTTCTACAAAGAATCACTTCGTCTTCCTTCTTCCAAAAAAAGGCTCAAAAAGTATATGCACTCACATATGGCTGCAGCCCGATTCCCCTGTACCAAGTGATAATATTTGAAGTCATATTGTGCTGCCTTTTCAATAGGCTTGGCTCTGCCATGGTGGTTCAGTGCCTAAGGCACTTGGCTGCTGACCCGCAGATCGTGGGATCGAATCTCGGCTGCGGCAGCTGCATTTCCAATAGAGGCGGAAATGTTGTTGGCCCATGTGCTGAGATTTGGGTGCACGTTGAAGAACCCCAGGTGGTGGAAATTTCCGGAGCCCTTCACTACGGCGTCTCTGATAATCATATGGTGGTTTTCGGGACGTTAAACCCCACATATTAATCAATCACTCTTCAACAGACTTGCAGTTGAGAGTGTGTACCTGCATTTTCATTATCTTTTGTAGTTTCTGTTCCGTATGGCACCCTACATTTTACATTCACAATTACACATCTAGCACCATTTCTACTTCCATATAAAGTTGCAGATTGCAGTACCTAGGCAGCCGTCGTCAAGCATTAAGCTAGAATCGCAAAATGCACCACTATCAACCGTGCTCTCGTACGATTCGAATGAAGAAGCCAATTTGGCGATTGTCCAACGTATGATGCACGTTTAATGCGCGAATACTTACGGCTACAAGCAGGTCAATTACTCAAGATTACAAAAAAGCCTGCTTGCTGTAACACTGCAAGCCTCAGTTATTTATCTGGATACAAAAAGGTGAGCTGAGTGTATCATTCTTTTTTCACTGTTTGTCTCTGTTTTATTTACGTCAACTTCCTTGTTTCGCTTTGAACGTCCTTTATGCGAAGCGGACAATGCTCCGCGGACCATAAAGAACACGCGAAGAATTGTGTTAGCACCACCGAGCTAATGCAAGCAGCTTCACGGCGCAGTCATTGCAAAGCCGTGCTGAACCAGAATCTCCACGTACCTCACTATTCCGCTTCCACTAAAATGGCGTGAAGGCATTCGAGGTTTATTTCTCGTCGTACGAGTGTTTTAAATGTGAGTTGGAGAGAACGAATCCAGAAGTAACGCAGGAGGCCTATGTTTTGCAATCTGTATGTTTCAACATTTGTGTTGCTTTTTTCTGTGTTTGTTTTTCTGCGTTTATTCTACAAAAGATATCTCTTCCTTCCGCACGATCATTTTTATGTTCCCAGTTTATGGGAATCCCTCTCTCTCTCAATCTCTCTATCACACCCAAACACAAGTTCTCCCCCTCTTTCTGATTTCTATTATTGTGCCCTATTTTCTGGCTTGTTTTTGTACTACATACCACTGCGGTTGGCTTGTTCGAGCTGCGCTGCTGGGCACATTCGTGTCCGCTCTAGTTCACCCAACGGCCATCGTGCTGCGCTCAGCAAGCGCCACGCTAGCGAGCCGGTGAGTAATGGCCGTGTTCCTGGCGGCAATGAGGTGATTCATTTTTTCGTGTGATGCACTGTGGTTCCTTGTCTCAGCATGCGAGTTGAGTGGAGTGTAGGATGGAAGCTTCGCAATATGAGCACGAAAGCGAGAAGCCCGCTTTCTCTGGGATTATGGGAAACAGAATGAAGGTTTATACAGCGTAACTTGAAGAGAATAAGAAAAAAAAGGTGGAGCTAGTGGAGACAGAAGTAAAACGGATACAATACTACCGAAAAGCGTGTGGAAAACTGTGAGGGCTAGAATTCATACGAATGAAAACTAAAAACACACGCTTCGGGCGAGCAAAAGTGTTGGGGTGACCGATTATGCCTCGTTCCATACGTGGACACTTTCGGTCCACGCTAATAAAAAACGGAAGCTTGTCTCTTCGAAAAGACAGCGACAATCTGTGTACTGCCTAATGTGCCACAATATATTTTATTTTCTCACACTCACGTCATGATATGCATGACTATTTGCATTCTTGCCATACAGGAGGCACTTTTAGCGTGTCTATCTACATATCAATTCATTTTTATTTTTATCTATAGTTGCTTACATCTGCGTGCGCTTCTGATCACCCCCTTAACGTGGGGCAAACCAAAATTATTAGAGGAGGGTACGATGCTATGATTTTGGCGAATATTACTATACTTAGTGATGATGAGAACAAATAATGTGGCAATGTCGTCCCGTTCGTCATTCAACCCTTCTCGCCATGCTGACCCACGTAGCACGTACTCGTGTACAACTGGCGGGTATGCACCGAGCGTATGCGGGTATGTTCCGCAACTGATTGGCAATTTATACGTACCCAGGTTGGCGAGAACACATATTGAATTTTTTGAACGTTAAAGCGTTAGCAAAAAGCTGACATCAGCCGCGTTGAACAGACAAATGTAAATAATAAATGCCAGGATAAGAGCACTGATCAAACCCCATCATTCTGCGTGGTTATCAAGTATTCTGCCACAGAAACGCGTCAGCTATCACAACTTCTTTTCAAATAGGCCCTAATGCTTGTGATAACGCCATTTGTAGTTAATACACAGACAGACAGACAGACAGACAGACAGACAGACAGACAGACAGACAGACAGATAGATAGATAGATAGATAGACAGATAGATAGATAGATAGATAGATAGATAGATAGATAGATAGATAGATAGATAGATAGATAGATAGATAGACAGATAGATAGATAGATAGATAGATGAATAGATAGATAGATAGCACAACTTTGCTTCTCAACTGTTCTTAACTGTTCAAATCAAAGTTATAAGACACGGAGCTGACACGACTTGCCTCATCAGTAAATTGACATTATGGTGCGTGAGACCCTCAATTTCCTGATCTTCCAGAGTGGCTTGATCTGGCTTCGTAGTGTTCCCAGAAATGTTTATCAATTTATTTATATTTATTTTTTCCTTAGGCATACACCAGGTCCTCCTCGAACCCATGAAAGAGCACATACAAGAAATACAGACACGCGATAAAGAATATAACATTTGATGGCTTGGTATCACTAAGAAATTAAATAAATATACATCATTGTAAACACAATTATGACAGTTTAATACATGTTACATTTTTTGTTAAAAAACAGATTTGCACTTAAATAAAATGATTTTTATATAAGTCACTTATATCAAGACAATTATTTCTGATGTATCATGAATCCAGCGAGGCGACTTTCTCTGCTTCTGCAGATACAGATATATTTATAGGTGGTTGCAAGGTCTTTCAATGTGCTCTTTCTAATGCAAGCGCATCAAACTTCAGGTTGTCACTCATCTGGATATTTAGTGTGGAGTTTAAACATCTAACTCATAGCAATCTCTTCTATTGCGTAGAGTTATGCATGCTTGAATGCTGCGTGCTCTATTATAGGGTGGTTCTGCATGAGCTGCCGTATTGAATATTTCCGCGATGACCCCCCCTCCCACCCGCCAAAAAAAAGTGAGTGTTTGAATTTAACAGCGTCAAGTTAGACAAACGAAACTGAGCCACGACGAAAAATCTGAGCTTGTGGTGAAGATTTTTATGGGGCACAATACTATAGCGTAAGTAATGTGGATATTTATAGGCTCTCTTTCCCACAGAATACTACCCGATAATTTTTCAGATACCTTACGTTGATAAGGGCAACATTGCTTGAAGCTTTGAATAACAGGCGCAACATTGACACCTAAGTCTGATTGGGCCTCTCAGTATCACAGTATCAAATGTTGTCTACAGTTCTTTCGTAGTAGACTCGAGAGTGAGAGAGTAAAAGAAGAAGAAGGCACTGCTCTTCTAAAGCGAAGCCTTGCTCTCTATAAACATGCACGCTAACTAACGTTTTCGACAAATGCAGACTCTGTGCCTGAAAACCAAGGCCGTATGAGGCGGGATGTTTTTATGGAGTAGGTGTACAAACGGGAAAGCCATGAATGAAAAAGTAAGGAGGTCGGTGGTTGGAACCAATTCAAGACCCAGAATGCCATTGGAATTGAACAGGTGCACTGCAACTCATTCTGAGACAATATGAGTTAGAATGGCTGAAAGTTACGCAGTCTGGAAGATAGTACTCGTGAGAAGGTAAAATAGACAGTGAAAACATGAACAAAAGAAGAAAGTGACAACAGATTTGATTCTTCTAGCAGCTTTGTTTGCACGCTGTACTTTTTTATACGAAGAAAACAACAGCTGAAGTGCAAAAATATCCATCTAAATACTCATGACGAGGGGCGTACCCAGAATTTTTCGGGGAGAGGGTAGCTTTTCAAGTTTTCGTTGGAGCCGGACAAGCAGATGTGGCCGGGGGCCATTTTCCGCTTTATTTGTCACGGCGAAAAAAAATCGGCGGTGGCATGAGGCCGAAGTACTACGCCAGTGCTCACGCCGAACTGATTTAGAAGACGTGCGATACCAGCTATTGTAGCATTTTGTGAGATATTCTGGTACCAACCACCTAGCTCGTCCTATTGCCCATTGCATGAATTAAACATTATGCTGGGTTAGTAGACTCTAGTTTTATATGTCTGTGGCCATTTCATCGCCGAATTCTTACGTAGTCCTCTGTTGCACGTGGAGAACTACACCTCCAGTCGGCCGACCTGCTTTCACCACCGTGTGGACAGAATAACAAGTACAAGATTGATAGATATGTGGGGTTTAACGTCCCGAAACCACCATATGATTATGAGGGACGTTGTAGTGGAGGGCTCCGGAAATTTTGACCACCTGGGGTTCTTTAACATGAACCAAAATCTGAGCACACGGGCCTACAACGTTTCCGCCTCCATCGCAAACCCAGCCGTCGCAGCCGGGATTCGAACCCGCGACCTGCGGGTCAGCAGCCGAGTACCTTAGCCACTAGACCACCACGGCGGGGCAGAATAACAAGTACAAGTGAGCTATCCAGGTGCTGCTACTCTGTGAGTAAGTAATGAGGCATTTCCCGAATGCGTGAAACCATGATGCTACCACGGAGATCCTAAGAATGTCTAAATCTGGAAGAACTGTCGCTTAGAAGGTCTTCTTTTGCGCTGGGTGAGAAACGGAGCGTAAAAGAAAGACAGAACAATCCAACCTTGATATGTGCGCCTCGTTACGCGTTGTAAACCATGCCTAAATGATTTTTAGCGATATTCCAGTGTCGTAGCCACTGAGGCAGAACACTGTGTTCTGGTAGAGAGCTTGGCAGAGTCTGCGGAAGGCGTAATTGAGGAACCTGCCATTAAGGTGATGGTGAATGCAAATCTAAGCGTCGAGCAGCTTTCGCAACTGGCTGCACATTACACCTGATCGCTTCACTACACATTGCGCCACTCACCATAACTAATCTGCATTGATGATTAGTGTTCACGATGGTCCACAAGGTGAACATAGAACATTATAAGAATGACATTTGTTGTGCAGGGCAAAGGCTAAAGCAGAGATGAATTGAACGACCGTCAATATCAATGTAAAGTTCTTAAATTTCAGACGTGAATCATGCCCTGCCAAATGATATGTTGATAGACCAGTCATGAATGGACACTTATGCGAACAAAAGCAAAAATATTCATGGCGAATTTCATCATCTGTGAGGATTAAAATTAGGTCAAAGCAAGAAGGTTAAAAAAGCAGATAGATAGACAGATAGATAGATAGATAAATAGATAGATAGATAGATAGATAGATAGATAGATAGATAGGTAGATAGATAGATAGATAGATAGATAAATAGATAGATAGATAGATAGATAGATAGATAGATAGATAGATAGATAGATAGATAGATAGATAGATAGACGGATAGATGGATACTCAATGTGACTGTAGTACGCAATGAAATGTTTCGCTCTTCAAACGTTCAGCGGCTCTCATGCATCTAGTGTTATTATTGATGGTTCGGGCAAAAAAAATCAAGTTGTCACAATTGTGGTAAATATCAAGACGATTTTTAAGTATTGTGGCTCATTGAGCGAATATTGAGCTCGTACGTATAGGAGAAGCTAAGTATTGACACAGGCCACATCAGTGTCACTTAAGGTTGTTGGAAACATTGCGAGAGGCGGAAAGCTCCACTTTAGCTACGACTGTGAACATCAGCGTGCTGTAGGTGCTGTGATGTCTTCCAGTATACTCTGTTTCGGAAGTTCTTTTCAGCAATGTGGAGGCAACAGGCCCCTCAACCAATAGCAAGGGTGCCTAGCCCCTCCACATGTATTCATTCGCGCCGTGTTGTCTGCTCACCGTATTCACGGCGTCTTCTCACCAAATTGTAGTTTTGATAGCTAGTTTATTACCTTGAAAATGCCGTAATGCTCATAAACAAGCAACTACACCTGTGAGTTGAAGAAGCTTGAATTTGTTCCTCTGCTGAAGATCCATCGGTACAATCTCATGCCGCGGAAAACTTCACTTTGTGGCTGTTTTTCTCTGACGCTGTTCGTGGATATCATACGTCTGTTTCGCTGTCGACGTGCTCCTTCGCGTCGCTCATTGAAGAGTTTCTTCTCTTTCTTTTTGTTTCCAACGAAGGAGGAACTGACGTGCACGGATTGCTCTGAATTGTTGCATGTCCGATACATTTAGATGCAGCGTTCTTGGTCTGACGACGCTGTCGGAACAATGCTTCGGTGTGTTAGGCTTAGCAGGTGTGGCTAAGCAAGGCGCATATCCCACTGATATTCAACATTGCCATGATGAAGCTCCCGCAAGCATTGGCAGTAGTTGAAGGAATATATTATGCAATATACGCCGTTGATATAACAATCTGGACGAATCGGGGCAGTTTAGGAGAAATTGAAGACCGCCTGCAGAAGGCCGCCTCTATTGTGGAGGACTATGTGTCCCTGTGTGGGTTGCAGTGCGCTCCAACCAAATCTGAATTCCTGCATATCAAAGAAACCATTAAAGATAGGACGACCCTAAACTTGATAATATCAGGATCAACCATACGAGAGGTTTCAGAACTGCGAATTTTTGGCCTTCTGATTCACAACAGAACAAAAAACAGCACCACGCTAGACAAGCTACGGAAAATTAGAGAACAGGTAGGGCAGATGATCCGCCGAGTGTCAAACAAGCGCGGGGGGCTACGAGGAAGGGACGCGATTTGGCTCGCCATTGCTTTTGTAACTAGCAAAATTTTATATTCAATACCGTACTTACGAATTACTAAACGCGAAGAGAACAGAGTCGATGCTATTCTTAAGAAAGTAATTAAGCGCGCACTTGATTCACCCATCAGCACTTCAAACCAGAAACTCTCTGCCTTGGGAGTCTTTAACTCTATACAAGAGCTCCAAGAAGCCCACCTCACAAATCAATATACGCAGACGCCCCCCGGGCGGCGCCTACTGGACCGCCTTTTGATTCGGCACGAATGCCAAATCGAAAACGCGGAGCGTATTACTGAACTCTGGAGAACAAAACTCTGGGTGTCCCCGCTTCCCCGCAATATGACCAGGGAGGCGCACCAGGGTAGAAGGCAAGCGCGCGCTGAGGCAATTGAACAACTGCTTGGCTCCCGTAATGGGGACTATTACGTCGATGTGGCCGGGCCGTCACCTAGGGGATACTACACGGCGGCGGTAATACATCAAGGAACGCAGGTGGACGGCCTCACTTTCAAAGTGACAAGCTCAAGTAAGGTGAAGGAGGTGGCAATTGCACTCGCAGTATCCCATCCAAACTCAAAACAAATAGTTACAGACTCTCGAAGAGCCTGCGAGACCTATCTTGCAGGAGAAATCTCTTCATTGGCTAATAGACTTTAAAAATTCAGCATCAGGAACCGCGATCCTACCCCAAAACGTCTTATATGGACTCCGGGACATCAGGGTCTACAGGGTAACGAGGCTGCACATGCAGCGGCCCGCGTGCTTACTTCCCAGGAAACTCCCCGTTCCCCTGATAGACCTGAACGTCCCACACCTTTAACACGGTTTCGAGAAATCAAAGAATACTACATTAAGCTACGCCACTTGTATCCCACACCAGCGAAGGGACTCTCGAAAACGGAGGAGCGCGTCCTGTGGCGCCTACAGACAAACACGCTGCTCTGTCCAGCCATACTCAAATATAACGACCCGAAAATAAGTGGGCAGTGCCAGTACTGTGGGGAAGTGGCCAACACTTACCATATGGTCTGCGCCTGCCAAATGAACCCAAAATTAACCCCCTTTCCCAACCCCACCAAAGAGGACTGGGAGACGACCCTAATCAATAGCTCCACACTAAAGGAACAGCGAACTCTAGTTCAGCGGGCTCGGGTGGCGGCCTCGACTAATGACGTCTCGGACATGGGATGTCAACCAGCCCGGTGGGAATAAGGGCTATCTGGCACAGCCAGCATCAATAAAGGTTTTTTCCTTCTCCTCCACTGATATCGACAGAACGTACCTGATGCTTTATTCCCACAGTGAGATTAAACAAGTCGATGGCCGTTTTCACCATTTGTTTACTGCTGTCAGCCCAGTGGGCGTGTAGCAAGAGCAAGTCCGGGGTGAAACTCAGGGCACTGTCTAATTCTGCCATATTGACAAATCATGTAGTGGCAGCATGTCAAGCCAATCAGAAACGTTTTCGCAGCTCGCTTGGCCACTTAACAACGATCAATGGCGGAAGCTGACATTATGGCGCAATTCAAGAATGTCCAGAATAGCCCCTCCTGATCAAAGCGGGTGGTCACTTCTGCAAGGGCGCTGCCATGTTGATTCGTAAACACAGCTATCGATGGTAACTGACACAAATAAATAAATGCGCACGAAATAAAAGCGAACATGAATAAACATACCATGTATCGATGTGGCGTAAAAGCCACCAAAGAAACGCCCATTCAAGCCAATCCTTTCAATTTTAGTACACTTGTGTGTGGGACTACGTTTCGCTGCGCAAGCATGTGGCTTTGTTACACTCCGTAGCTATGGTAGTGCTGAACGAGAGTGGTGAAGCAGAGCATAGACAACAGTTTCAAGCACCATCCCTGGTGATTACAGCCGCTTGGGACAAGGCTTCTGTACCATGCGCAAAACCTGATGGTAGTCCTGTTACAGTCCAGCATCGTTTTCTCTTTTCAAGTTAGTCACTTTCTCTTCACCTGTCAAGGAAAGTTATCCATCAGGCTCCTAGCAAACGCTTGCGAGCGGAGTTCGTCGACATAAGCGACGGCCTTTCCCGCTGTTGCGTGCATCTAACTCTTACTGGTATGGCCTCTTAGCTTTCAGTGTGGTAAACAGTGAAATTCTTTCTGACAATAATGAACAACTGTATCACCAACAGAGTGCCCTTTTTGTCTCATAGTATATTGTTCTTTTGTAGTTATTGAAGGTACTACCCTTTTTCCTTCGGCTAGAGTGACAATGACATACTTAACTGAAACTCGGTGAAAAGCAGCTGCTTTTGTGCCATCATACAGGTAAAAGCAAAAAAAAGGTCACTGGTTAATTAAATGCTTTGAGCATCATAACAAAGAATAACAATGTTCGTTTAGCCAAAAATCACAAGCGAATATAGACCAACACCAAATGCACATTCATTATTCTCGAAATTCATCGAGCTTGCTTAGTACTTGGCAGTATACATATCTAACCTAATTGATTTACACTTGTCTTAAAAACTAAAATAAAACGTTCTTTATTCGCATAAAGTTGTTTCCTTCATGATTGGTCCATGTCACGTGTCCCGTTATTTAGGGAGGCGATCGCCGGGCTAATTCCAAGGGCCGAAGTATGGGCCCTACGAGCCGCACCACGAAAGCGTGGACAATTTTTAAGTGGTCCTATTTGGCGCACCAGCGGACGCCAGCTGTGGCCCAAAGAACAAGTCAGAGCCGATAGTTGATAAACAAAACAAAGTTATATTCTCAATTATGACAGATCAAAACTATTCACAAGTATGCACGCTCGACAATAGTTGAATACAACATGTCACCAATCAAACAACATACTACACAGTACAATCAGCCACACTCGAAACAACGGACACAGACAACAATACGCACTACAATGCAGTCGCATGCATCGAACAACCAAGACACTTAAAGACTAAAGAGTTCGAAAACTTATTCAGTCCAAAGTTCTTGGAACAAAAGTCTGAATGCGCTGACTTGCGCAAAAGTCTGAATGCGCTGGACTTTGGGTGAGTGATTCTCTTCCGAGAATCACACACCCAAAGTCCAGCGCTGTTGTCGTTCCGCTGTCCCCGAAGTTTCTCTCCAAGGAATTTTCGCGTCTTCAATTGGCCACTCTACAAGCACCAAACTTCTTAACCGATAACACGTCGGCTTCCCACGCGCAACTGTTGCCACGCGTTTTCGCTCGCTGGCGGTAGACACACACTCTTGCCTGTAGCTCGAGTCTTCACCCCTCAGCTGGAGATCCTCTTCTTCTCCTCTTTTGTCACTGAGGACAAAAGGCTTCGCTCACACGGCGGAAAGGCCCTACGCACACTAGCGCAACATTCCTTCTCCTCTGTCACTGAGGACAAAAGGCTTCGCCGACAAGGCGGAACACCCTATGCACACTGGCGCAAAATTCCTTCTTCTCCTGCTTTGTCACTGAGGACAAAGCCTTGGCCGAAGACATGGCGGAACACCCTTCGCACTCCGGCACATACTTTCTTCGTCTCCTGATCTCCCATCTCTGCTGCTCGGTTAAATACCTTCCGCGCGAGATTCCAGAAAATTCACCACGCCTCTTTCCATCGAGAACTTTCCAGGGCTTGCTCGGCTGCTGATGTGAGGAGGCTCGTCGGCGAACCTACGCTTTCGAGGCAAGAGGGACGCGCGCTCGGGGAGTCTTTGGATGCTTGTTTTCTTTTTTTTATCGTTGACCTCGAGGCGTCTCTCTGGCGCTTCGTCGCGAGAATTTGGCGGCGCGCCCTTTTTGAGTGCTCGTTTTGTGACACTGCCCCCCACTTAAAGAATACTATCTCATAATATTCAAAACCACACAAACAAGTGCGAACAGTCCCCACACTCTCAAAGACTCTAACAATGTCCGTCGCTCATGACACGCCACATTCACAATGAACCACTCAATACAATTGTACATTGCAATTCAATCTCACAACACATTGCATATAGCCACAGGTGCATGAATACAACACTCCATCACAAAGTTCAAGCAATACAAATGTACAAAGGTCTGTCATTACAACAATTGTACAATACTATACATCACATCACCGTAACAAACATTTTGACTTGCTCGACATACAGTTGTGACACAGGATAACAAAACACAACACATTGAGGCTCACACACAGCCAAACGCATTCCGATTTGACCTCAGCACCTATCCTGGGTACCTTGAGCTGCGCTTGCGCCCTTTCTTGCGGTGCTCTCTCGATCTCTTTTTATTGTTCTGGTTTCTGTTCCGATGAGCCCTTTCCAACGACGCTATGTGAGGCGGCGTCTCAGCCATCGTTGTCCCTTCCGACACTGTTAACGGGTGATAATGTTCAACCGATCCTGTTTGGTTATTCACCCGCTTGTTCATGTCACGACATTTGGCCTGGCTGGCCGACTCCATCACCTTTACACTGTCGCTCGGTTGAGGTCGTGCCGACGTAAGTCCGGCTGCCCAGCACGTGAAGTCATTCAACACGATTCTCTCCTCATTCACTGACTCTTGCACCGCGGCTTCACCTTGGGCTCGAGTGAGATCCGTCACGGGATGCTCCTCCACTGTATCTCGCGGTCGCTGGGTTGGCAACGGCTCTACCTTAGGGTCTTCTCTCAAACGTTCTGGATCATTCGGCCCTCGCACCCCGTCGATGTTTCCGATGACGAGGTCGTACAGGGGGTCGTCATGCAGAGAGCAGTAACCTTCCCGCTGAAGTACGGGGTTTCTACCTCAATCTCTGCTTCGGGAAGCATCCGAACCGTACTGTCAATTAGACAAACCGCTTTTGTTTGCCTGTTGACTCACTTTCCCGAACCAAATTTCTCCGCACGATAACCGTGCAGCTACTGGTGTCTCTTAACACCGTAATCTTCTTGCCCGCAACTTTTCCAGGCAGCCTTGGCATTCCCTTCGTAGCACCAGTTGGCTGTTTTGTCATTACAGCACCCACAATAGGAAGTTTCTCCCCATTTTTAAACTCTACGAATCCATCGGTGACGTTGTCATCAACGGTTTTTGGTGCCACTTGCGCACAGGATACCAGGTGAGTTTAACTCGCTCCGTTACGACATGCGTCTGCCTTGTGCCCAGTCTGACCACACTTGAAACATTTTACAACCGTAGGGCTTGTAAAGATCGTTCGACAGATGTTCGCGCAATGACCCACTCGGTTACACAGAAAACATCGTGGAACACTCTCCGGTGCACGCTTCTTTTGTTCGGGTGCCGATTTCGTTGAATCTTCGGGACACTCCTTCTTGACTTTGGCCAAATTTGTGCCACCTTGCGCTTCCAAGAATCGGTTGGCCAATTCAAGCATGCCTTCAAGTGCCTCAGCCTTCCTCTCTTTCATGTACAGCGACAGGCTTGGGTGGCAACTAGTAAGAAATTGCTCTCTAATAACGAGCTCTCTAAGCTCATCGTACTCCTGCGCTTTCCCTGAAAGTTCAATCCATCTGTCCAAATAATGGCAAAGTCGGGCGGCATACTGCGTAGCCGTCTCACCATCAGTTGGCTTTCCCGTCCGAAGTATGTGCCGGAATCCTTCTAAATCGCTTCAGTAAAGCAGCTTTCACCTTTGCATAGTTGGCTGCATCGGTCGGCGTCAGCCTACTCTACACACTGGGCGCTTCACCACTTAAGAAGGTACTCAAAGCGGTTGCCCATTGATGCTCCGGCCAATTCTGGCCCCTCGCAATCGTCTCAAATCTGTGAAGGTACGCGTCAAGGTCGTCCTTCCTTCATGAAAGGCTACGACGAGCTTGCTTGGGTTCAAGCGGAAGCCATGTTCCTCCCGTTCAATGCTTTCAACTCTAGCTCGGACCGGAGTTTCACTTCGCTGTTGCAAATGGAGCCGCTCGAGTTCCATCTTGTGCTGCCGCTGCCGTTCCCTTTCAGCCATCTCCGCTCGTTCTTTCTTCTTTCAGCTGACGCTTCGCCTCTCTTTCTTCTCTCCCCTTTTCAGCTGAGAACTTTCTCTCTCCAGCACCAACTTCAATTGCTGCTCTCTTTCTTCTTTCGCTCTTTCAGCTGCCAACCTCTCTCTCTCCAACTCAGCGGATTTTCCTTCCTTGGCTATCGCAGCTGCCAACCTCTCTCTCCAACTCAGCGGCTTTTTCTTCCTTGGCTCTTTCAGCTTCCAACCTCTCTCTCTCTCCAACTCAGCTGCCTTTCTTTTTGGGCTTCCCTTTTTCTTCTTTTTCCTTCTGGGTGACCCACTTCCGTAGTTCGGCGCCAGAAAGACCCATCTTCTCACCAGAGCTACTAACGTTTCGATATCCATGGTGTCTCGCAAATAAAACCTTGCCGTGTGCAAAAAGTATCTGCCTAAATCAGTCTATCGGAACACTCTCCTGCACTCGTTAACGAGAACACTGAGCAACACACAAAATCGTTCCGATAGCACTATCAACAACCCAAGGCTCTTTCTCACTACTTTGGACACACTGTGCTCCAAAAGGTCCTGTCGCGGACGCCGGAATAATTGTCACGGGTCCCGTTAATTAGGGAGGCGATCGCCGGGCTTAATTCCAAGGGCCGAAGTATGGGCCCCACGAGCCGCACCAGGAAAGCGTGGACAATTTTGAAGTGGTCCTATTTGGCGCGCGAGCGGACGCCAGCTGTGGCCTAAGAACAAGTCAGAGCCGAGAGTTGATAAACAAAACAAATTATATTCTCAATTATGGCAGATCAAAACGATTCACAAGTATGCACGCTCGACAATAGCTGATACAATATGTTACCAATCAAACAACATACAACACAGTACAATCAGCCACACTCGAACAACGGACACAGACAACAATACGCACTACCATGCAGTCGCATGCATCGAACAACCAAGACACGTAAAGACTAAAGAGTTCGAAAACCTATTCAGTCCAAAGTTCTTGGAAACAAAAGTCTGAATGATACTTTTCCGAAAATCACTCACTCAAAGTCCAGCGCTGTTGTTCATTCCGCTGCCCCCGAAGTTTCTCTCCCAGGAATCCTCGCATCTTCAATTCGCCGCTCTAAAAGCACCAAACTTCTTCACCGGTAACACGGTCGGCTTCCCACGCGCAGCTGTTGCCACGCGTCTTCGCTCGCTGGCGGTAGACACACACTCTTGCCTGTAGCTCGAGCCTTCACCGCTCAGGTGGAAATCCTCTTCTTGTCCACCTTTGTCACTGAGGACAAGAGACTTCGCCCACACGGCGGAAAGACCTACGCACACTAGCGCAACATTCCTTCTCCTCTGTCACTGAGGACAAAAGGCTTTGCCGACAAGGCGGAACACCCTATGCACACTGGCGCAAAATTCCTTCTTCTCCTGCTTTGTCACTGAGGACCAAACCTTCGCCGATGACACGGCAGAACACCCTAAGCACGTCCGGCGCATACTTCTACTTCTCCTGAACTACCATCTCTGCTGCTCGGTTAAATACCTTCCGCGCGAGATTCCAGAAAATTCTCATCATTTCGTCGGTGCGATACGCAGCAAAGGCTGGGAAAAGCACAAGATGGTTCAAGCGCCATCCGCGACAGATGACGCAACCCTGCATCACCACGCCCCTTTATATTGATAACTTTCCAGGGCTTGCTCGGCCGCCAATGTGAGGAGGTTCGTCGGCGAACCTACGCTTCCGAGGAAAAGAGGGATGCGCACCCGGGGTGTCTTGGATGCTTGTTTTCTTTGTTTTATCGTTGACCTTGAGACGTTTCTCCGGCGCTTCGTCGCCAGAATTCGGCGGCGCGCCCTTTTTGAGCGCTTGTTTTGTGACAGTCCACGAATTCACGAAAGGCTCGCTCAGTGAAAAGCTAGCCAAAAACGCTTTCCCTGATGTAGATATCTTTTGCACTGCTTGAACTGATAATCATAACGAATAAATCGCGTAAATAATAAAACTCCCAAAATTTCAGATATAATAAGGAGCCTTCTCAAAAAGTCTACATTTCTTAACTTTCACTCCCAGTGTCGTTCAAACACACAATATTTTTTTCAAACGAAATTCTGACAAACTACACCGAAATATCCTTCACTTTTAAAGTAATCGATCAGATTAGTTAATATTTGAGTTGAACAAACCCATATATTACATGAAGTTATTCGGGCCTAAAACTTCATGTCTCCAGAATGAAAAAACGCCAGGGCTGCGCGAAAGACGCAACACAGTCACAGCGGAAGCTAGAAGAGTGGTTTGCAGCCTTATCTAAACATTCCTAGTGTAACTGCTACATGTTCACTTTCTGCGTACGAATTACGCCATTATTATTCATAATGTATGGGTAGTAGGCCGTAATTTGATCCTCCGTCTTTCTTCTGAGAAGCCTGGTATCCGCTTAACACTTGCAGGAAATTTTGTGCCGATTATTCATGCAGCGGCTGACGACGATGAGCAATTATGCCTGAAAAGGGTATGCGCCAAAGTTAATAGGTTAATAGACCCACTTGTTACGCTATTCACCGTGTGTGACGCTTCATCGTTCCTTTGCTGTTTTAAAACGCTTTATAACTAATATTACGTGATTCCTTCTCCGACAAAAGCTTGCCTAAGGCAAGTTTGCGATGAAGTCAAGTCGCGGTCACGTTAAGCTCAGCTAAAATTCACGGCGCGGAGAAATTTCTTGCTGAACCATGGTTTCGTGCGGACTGGTTGTTGCGTACTGCCACTTGTTTCGCGCAGAGATCGCGTCATGTGAGCTGGGTAGAGCACCTCCTCTCGAGATTTAGGAAGTGCTAAGGGAAAAATAAGTCTGGAACATTCGCCAAGCTGTCCAGAGAGCGGTGATGATGTGGTGGTAGAGGAGAGAGAAACTCACACGTTGTAAGAGCGTGATGATGCTCTCGTAAATAGGAGGAGAATTAGGCCATGCAATGCTACTGAACACCATTATAGTTAACCAAATATGAGCGGTTACACATAGCAAAGACACAGTAGACACGGGCTATTTCCAACTCGGATGATTTTAATTATGCTTTTTCTTGGTACGTTCACGAACATAACAGTGCTTTGAAGTTAATGCACTCAAGTGACGCACAGCATAGTCGGAAAACTAAACACATCGAAGATAGGGCATTCTTCAAACTACAAAAATTTTCCTTTCCTCGGCAGTTTTGTCGCATACGTTTCAAAGACCACGCTGCGCTATCACGAAGGCGCACTTTGGAGTGAGTAAAAACTTCACATGCCACCAAGTATTTTCTTTTACCTTTCCTTGTTGTCGGTTCCGTCAGCCGTCGTGTGCAGTCACCACTCGCTTGTCACCGATTGTCCGCTCGCAATATAACGCGATGGTTGCGGAAAAACGGTAGGGGCAGCTGTTGTCCAGAAATCTCGAGTTTATTAACACCGTCAATCAACGTACAAGTCTGTCATCGCAGCTGTTTATAACATCCCAAGAAACACGCTGAGTATACAATATACAAAAAGTGGTGTCCATCAGGCCCAAGATTAACAAGAGGCTTCAGGCAACCCCACGGCTGCGTGTGAAAGTACAAAGACGCTGTTAGTGTCCGTACCGTATCTTTTCGCGTACAACATGTCCCAATGTAGAATATATACTACCAGCTACAAATATCGGAAAAT